>CP135570.1:2807214-2917086 GCA_032401905.1 Swietenia macrophylla | reverse complement strand
TACCTGTAAAATTATAATAATAATTAATTATTACTAACTACTATAAGAAAGAAATATAACTTAACTAAACAAGAATTTATAATTAAATAAACTTATTTATAATTTAATTAAATTATGAATAAAATATCAAAACAATATAAATAATAAAAAATTATTAAGACATATGGCCCTCCACCTAATTCAATTAC
Source organism: Swietenia macrophylla (assembly GCA_032401905.1). Lineage (NCBI taxonomy): Eukaryota > Viridiplantae > Streptophyta > Magnoliopsida > Sapindales > Meliaceae > Swietenia > Swietenia macrophylla. The sequence goes on along the minus strand of CP135570.1, from coordinate 2,916,898 downwards.
TTAACTAAATTAAAACAATTATAAAAAATTTAATAATAATTTAAATATAATTAATATTTAATTTGATAATTACTATAATTTAAAAGAATATAAAGTTTTATCTATTTATCATTAGTTTTTAATAATATATCATTAAACATAAATTTTAATTATTTACTATTTTATTTTTAGATAATAACTAATTAAATATAAATAAATAATTAAATCAAAAAGCAACGTCCTAAAACAATATATAAATTTAATAATTTAAATATTATTTTAACTAATTTTTAATTCTATTATTTAACTAAATTAAGAAGAAAAATTTCACAAAATATTTTTATAATTATTTAAATATAATTAATATTTAAGTAAATGATTACTATAATTTAAAAAAAAACAATTTTAGCTATTTGTCATTCGTTTTAATAATATACCATTAAATATAAATTTTAATTATTTAGTATTTATATTTTCAAACAATATCTAATTAAATATAAATAATTAAATTAAAAAATTAATGTCCTAAAATAATATATAAGATTGCGTAATTAAAATATTATTTTAAACTAATTATTAATTTATTTATCTATCTAAATTAAAAATATATATATAAAAAAATAAATAATAAGTTAATGTTCTAATAACAAATTTACATTAATTTTTGAAAATCTCCTAAAATATAAACATTATTTTTTATTTTAATTGTTTAACTAAAATTTAGATAAATATAATATAGAAAATTATACATTTAAATTATTAAATAATATAATTAATTAATAATAATTAAAAAATAAAATTTAACAAAATGAGAAAAGAAGAAAACGCCACATCAGCTCTGGGCCACGCGTCTGATGCATGTGCCCGATTCAAAGTCACTCTGAACTGGGCACGTGTAGTGCACGCGCCCACTGCATGAACCCAGAGCCGCATCTGTTCTAGGCCCACGAGTCCTAACGCGTGTAATGCAAGCGCCAGGACGTCTTCGTCGTTCTTGCTGTTTTCCTGTATTTTTAATCATTTTCAACCAATTTTCCATCCAAAATATTTCAATATTTTTCAATTTATCAATTTTTTTAAAATTTAGACATACATTTTACAACATTTATATGTTGTAAGCATTATTTTTTGTAATCATCATATAATTCAGTATAAATTAACAATAATTTAGAGATTTATTTAAAACATTACACATAATTATTTTTAAATTTATCTATAAAATAAAATTTAACAATATAACATAATACTAATATTTTTTGCTGTTGTTGTTGTTGAAATTCAAGATTCAATCCATACGTATTTGTATTCAAAAATAAAAAAGAGAGGTAAAGTAAGGTGAAGAAAATTGTAGTGAAATAAAAAAATTTTAGAAGTAAAATTATGAATATAATTTATTTAAAAGAATAAAATAATTTAAAATAATTATTTTAATAAAAATATATTAGTACCCATTACAATAATAAAAATAAAATAAGATAAAGTTATTTTTAAAATTTCTCGTTTGTTTTTTAGGCAATTCTCGAGTCTTTGACCGTCCCTTTTCTTTTAATACAACCCAAGTCTCCTCGCTTGTCCCGCCCCTCTCTTTACCTATTCGTATTCCTCTCTGGTTTTGCTCTTTGACTGATCTCTTCTCACTAGACACACTACATAAAATCTCTCTGACATTCTCGTAGATCCATTTCTCATGTCTACGTAGCTTGTGAGTTTAGCTATTCATCTGTCTTTGTTTGTTTTAATGTTTTTTTTGTTTTTTCTGGGTATCTCAACTGAATTTACTTTGACGGAAATTATCTCAAATTTTGAAATTTTTGCTTTTTTTGACCTTGGTTTTAGTAATTGTTCCTTGGGTTCTTTGTTTTGGTTTGTTAATTGTTGCTTGGCTTCTTTGTTTTATTTGAGCCAACATGTGCTCACTTTGTATGTTTACTGATTTCTTATGACGATGTTGCAGTTTGAATGATCTGGGAATGTTTGTTTTTTCTTAATTTTGACTCTTTGTTGACTACATAATTTTGTGATTTATGAGTTGCTTTTGTTTTTGCAGTTTATTTCTTTGATGTTAATGGACTGGAGCTTCGCCAGTTATCAGAATCGTTACTGTGGTAATTTTGATGAAATTTGGGTTTATCTAGGTTTCGACTACATTTATTCAATTTCTCGTGTGAGGTAGATCGATATTTTGGTATATTGATTGAGTCAGCTTTCATTTTCTACTGATCTCTTCAATCTTGAGTTCCTGATTAACTTTAGTAGAAGGATACTCTTTTGGTCTTGTAAATATTCGAACTCCTTGGCTGGCTATTTTATGGAAATTTGAAAGATTGAAATTAGTTTCGTGGTGTTCAACACAATGGGAGGGCTTTGCTCGAGGAGTTCCAATGTAGATAATGCTCCCGGTGAAAGCTTTCCGACTGTTAATGGTCATCTTGGTGATGATTCTGCATTGATTTATCAGTCCCGTGAACTGCCCGTGAAAATAAATAGCAATTTAACTCCTCCTTCGGTTGGGGGGAATGTGGACAATAAAGAACTGACCGAACCATTTTCCTTGCCGGGCGTCCAAGCTATTGCTTATGGGACAAGCCCAGACAACATTGATGATGGGATTCCTCGCTTGTCAAGGGCTCTATCAAACAAATCTAGATCAACTAAATCTAAACAGGTTGCTGTTGCTAAGGTGTGTCCGATCACTATTTGCTTTGTGCATGTTCTTTCATATCTTTTTCCTTTTCTTTTTAGTTCATTTGTTCTTTGATTCCCCTTTGCTTATGTTATATTGGATTGAATGATTGTTATATGGTGGTAACATATATGTTATAAAGGTTGCTTGTTATTTGTTTTGCTTTTTGTCTGTTTGAAAGACTGTGCATTAATAGAATGCTTATATGTCAATTGTAATTGACAATTAAACATTGGCTTTAAAGTTTTGTAACCTGATTTTGGTTTAAGCAGGGGCCAAAAGACTTGTTGCGTGATTGTGTGTGATGGGTTAATGCTCTTTTAATTACCTAGTAATGTAGTGATTTGGGAAATTCAAAGTTTGTTTGTTATAAAGGTCTTATCATGGGATTTTCATTGTAAATAGGTATTTCCATTTGATTCTCTGCCATGGAGATACAGAGATTCAACATAAAATATAGACAAGGTTAAGGATCCAAATCTGGAGACCAACATACTGACTGTGAAATTCTTGTTTGCCTTTTGCTCTGCCTCTTAGCTACTTGGTGTTTTCTCCATTAATGTCTTTTCAGGGTGGATGGGACTAGTTGGGCCTAATCTGACAATGAAGGAAAATATTATTAAAGTGTATTTTCTTTGGAGCCTGGTTCTTAAGTGGTAAATTGTTTGGGACAGCACTTTCTTGGTGATTGTTTGGGCAGTCTGGAAAGAAATCTATGATTTTGAAGATAGTTTCACACCCCTCATTGTGTTTATGGATGGATGGTGTTGCATTTTGGCTAAATACACCGTTTGTTTCTACTTCAACTCCTTCAATAAATGTTGCTTCATGAGGCCATGAGATGGGACAGAGGGAAAGAATTGAGTTTTTGATTGAGCAAATAAGAAAGACAACAACCATGACAATCTTTCACTTAAAACTTAGTATTATTTTAGTTTTCTCAAATCCATGAGGCCTATATATCCTAAGTTGTTTTGAGGTAACTTGGTGTGAGTTAGGACACACACCTTGTGCAGAGGCTATGCAATAAGAGCCACATAAAGAAATTCTAAAGGACTTTTTGTTTGTCATTCTTGTCCTTTTATGAGAAGCCTCTTCGTGGATGGTCCTACTCAGCTGAATGCTGTATCCTACTATTTAATATTGATGAATAAAAGGACTTTTGCTTCTCATTTTTATTAAACACACTCTTTGGTCAACTTTATGACTTCTCTTCTCACAGTTAATTGATAACAGATTTGATGGTGATTCTTTATAATTTGAGCCAATTTAATAAAAAGTTGTATGTTTCTTTTTTGTGCAAAATTGCTAAATGGGCGATTGCCTGGTTTAATGGTATAAAAGGTCACAAGTGCAAGAGTGTGGTTTGAGTCTTTCAAGCAGCCACCTTGTGAAAAATTGCTAAAGAGGACCTATGTGAAAAGTTTTCCAACCCAAATGGTGGTTTGTGTGGTATGACCCTGAGTTTCTAGCCAAGAGGTCAGTGGTTCAAATCCACGAGATTCCTGTCTGCCAAGATTGTAGGGTTTGATTGTAGCCTCTAGTTTGAAACTGATCTGGCCAAGAGGTTTCTAGGGTAAGATAAAAAACACATTCTTCCTGGATCTCTTTCTCTCCCTCCCTCCCTCTCTCCCTCTCAGTGGATCTAGGTTCTTTTTCAGTAGTGTGTTTACTCGATGAAGTTTTTGTCAATAAATGCGTAGAGCATTACATGGAAGATGTTCTGTAATTGTCCCTCTGCTCCCTTCTTCAACCTTTTTAAATTCATATTCACGACTCAAACTTCTGGAACATGAATACCTAATATTATTTTCTTTTAATATTCTTACTCTCTCTCTCTCTCTCTCGGGCTCTAACTTTGATTTTGGGTTTTTTTGATAATATGCCACATAATGTTTTTCAAAAGCTCATTCCTATTAGAAAGGTTAACATAATTTTAAGGGAGCCAAATCATACTGTTGGCGCATGCTCACAATAGAAGAACATCAGCTTGTTTTTGTTGATGTTTTTTGCTGTTACCTCTGTAAAAGAGAATGGGATAATGGTGATGTTACTCTGTAGTTCTTCTGTGAACATGTTGTAGTGTTCTATTGTAATTAATTGATCCTTAGTTTTGAATTTTGTTTACTTTTCTTTCTTTTAACTCTGTGATACTTTGAACATTTGCTTATTTGCTAGATGTTTCTTTTTGGTCACTAATAATTAGTGTATGTGAACATGCATTATTAATACAGACAAGTAGAGTGAATTGTAGGACATGGTGCTATATTACACTGCACTGATTTCCTTGTTACTAGATCTAAGCCATTTCATTACATTCGCTAGTCGTTAGCAAATAACTATTTACACCTTTTTAACTTGCTGTGCCTTAATTGTTTATTACATGCATGTTAATAGAATGCTGGCCTTGTTTTCTAGTATTTCCATAGTTTATGTGGTTTCATGCTGTAGTTTCTTAAGTTTATTTTATGGTTTGAGCTCTTCTGACCTTTTGGAAAGATAAATCTTCAATTTTTTGAGTAACTATTGAAGATTTCGTATGGTAGAATTGGTTGTCGTACTTATGAGTATACCAATTGATTTTTTTTTTTATCTTATAGGTCTCCGAAATGAGCTCTCTTTTGGGCAGAGCTGGTACTGTTGGCATTGGCAAAGCGGTGGAAGTTTTAGACACACTTGGTAGTAGCATGACCAATTTGAATCTCAACAGCGGTTTTACCTCAGGGGTCACAACAAAAGGGAATAAAATTTCAATTTTGGCTTTTGAAGTTGCAAACACAATTGTGAAGGGTGCCAATCTGATGCAATCCCTCTCAAAGGATAACATTAGGCATTTAAAAGAGGTGGTGCTTCCTTCAGAAGGGGTTCAAAATTTACTTTCCAGAGATATGGATGAATTGTTGAGCATTGCTGCTGCTGATAAGAGGTGGATGATGCTAAGAGAAGCTATTCTGTTTTAAAAAGTCTTTTGTTAACAAAATAATATATTTGGTTTTATTTTCTATCAATATTGCTAAGGGAAATGTAAATACTTTCGTTTATTGTCCTGACAGAGAAGAATTGAAAATTTTTGCTGGAGAAGTGGTACGGTTTGGAAATCGTTGTAAAGATCCTCAGTTGCACAATTTGGATCGTTATTTTGCAAAGTAATCTAACAGCATCTTGTCTACTTTAGTTGTGTTATTTACTGCATTTCATATAGGTTCTTATATTGTTTCTTGTGCTTTCTTTTATGACTTTTAGGCTTGGTTCAGAGCTTACCCCACGAAGGCAATTGAAGGAAGAAGCAGACACAATAATGCAACAATTGATGACTCTAGTTCAGTATACGGCTGTGAGTATTTCACACTATTGTTGGATAAATGTAGCTAAATCTCTAAGTTGTGCCCTTTATTACATTATTTTTTCACATTCCATTTTTAGAGAATTTCAAAATTACGATCTCTGATCCTATGTTTGGAAAAAATTTAAGTATAGGCCTTGGATGAATTTAACCAGATCAAGCACCAAAGAGTTTTGCTTCTCTGGATTTGTCTTTTCTCTTCTCTTTTTTCCTTCTTCTTTTCTGGGCTAGAGTAGAAAGGTTTCTTTAAATTCCATGGCTGTGGCAATCTGACTTATTGCTTGAAACATGTTTAAACAACCCCTGGATTGCGGTCATTTCATCTGATACTGTGACATTTGAATGTGCAACTTCATCCTGCAGGCTGAAGCCATTGCTTATTGTGGTGTGGAGCTAGTATTTAAAATGCTTTTAGAGACGAGTGGTACCTTGTTTCATGAAATTGTAAATGGTTACTCCCAGTTAGATTTGGATTGTAGCTTAATTCATATTCCAATTGATTTGAGTTGTCTTACCTTACCAAATTGTTATAATCTGAGAGAATAAATTGTTCTCATTCAAATTGTGGATGGTTATGCATGATGATGTTGTTTCCACGATTTTAACATATTTTTCTGCATTGTAGTCATGAAACAACCTCAAATATCTCGTTCATAGCTCTAATCAATTGAAATGGCTAGTAGCTTGCAAGCTATTGGAGTTGAGTGAGGCCTGTGTTATTTCTTCATTTTCCAGCATAATGTTGTCATGGTGAAGTCAAGAAAGAGCATATTTAACAATCAGTTGAATTTGGGGCTTATTTTGTGAAAGAAAGAATACTTCTGACTTTCAGATATTTGAACTTCGGGCACTTGTTTTGTTTCTGCTTTGGAGGTTGTTTCTTGATACTGATATCACTGATGGTCAATTTCCAAGACTTTTGTGTCTGCATCACATTCATTTGGAAGGGAATGAGTTGTGCTCTTGATGTTGCACTAATGTTATGCCTCACAGCCTCACTAAATTAGAGTGAAAAATTTTTGGTTGCAGGAGTTGTATCACGAGTTGCATGCCTTGGACAGATTTGAACAGGATTATCGACGCAAGCTACAGGAAGAGGATAATTCTAATGCTGCTCAAAAAGGTAAACTGGAGCTTGAATCTGGATTGAAGAATGTTATTTTAGTAGCATACTCGGCGTTACAGTTTGAAAAAAGTTTCTTTTGATCTTTCAATTCTATGATGGAAAAATGGGTGAAAATTTGAGAAACAGATATTACTGGGGAGACAATTCTCCTTGTGTTGTAATAGTATTCTGAATTTCCTGGAGCCAAGCAAATTTTTGAGTCTTATTTGAAATTTAAAACGTTTCGTGACCTTTCTTAGGTCTGGTTGCCAGCAGCATATCGACATCTGAGCTATAGATATTTGGATTGTTTTATGTGAATATTACGTATAATTTCTTTTAATTTGGCCCATTTTTATATTGCTGTCTCTGCGCTCATCACTTTTTTTCTTGCATGGTCCTAGCCAGCCAGCTTTTCACCTTTAATTTTAACTTTTGACCTGGCATGAGTACAGGCTGTGAGCCGAGATTTGAGATACTATCTACTTCTACTAGATGCACTTAAAATTATGAAAAAAATGGAGAGAGCTTTGATTTAGTCCTCTATTTGTTATCTCTGTGAATATCATTATTTTTGGCAAGCTCATTTCGCCTTATGTATACATTCTTTTGACGTGTAGGAGACAGCCTTGCAATCTTGAGAGCAGAGTTAAAAAGTCAAAGGAAGCATGTGAGAAGTTTGCGGAAGAAATCTCTTTGGTCCAAGATTTTGGAAGAGGTACAAATCAATGCTGCTTGATGTACCTACCTTGTTGGCACTTTCATGATGAATATGTCCACTTTACGAGTTCAATTGTTTCCAATGATTTATTGTTTTATTTTATTTTTTTAATTTTTTGGGGAAATGGAACCTTGTATCGATATCAAAAGCTTATTGCTTTTTTCAAGTAGACCTAATACATATATTTAGTTGTTTATTTTCAATTTTATTTTTATTTTGGCTCCTTTAATATCTATTTTTTTCTTTTGCCTAATGCATTACCCTAGTACCAATTCATCCCTTGACATGAATCCTTTTTTTCTTTTGGAGAGGACATATCTAATCTTGTGTTACAGGTCATGGAGAAGCTTGTAGACATTGTCCATTTCTTGCACTTAGCGATTCAAGAAGCCTTTGGTAGTGCTGGTGAGAATTCTAAACTATAATAAATTTCTAAGGTTGGATTTTTCATTTCTTTGCTTAAGTTAGTGTTTCCTGCTTGGCAATTGGAAGAATAGGAGAAGAAAGATATTGTGGTAGCTTTACAATCAATAAGGAGGATATGCAATGATGTGTTTACCCTAAAGGAATGTAAAATTATGATACATATCTTGGAAGAGGAGAAAGAGATTCACATAGCCAACCTCTCAGGAATTTTCTAGAAGGCAACTTATTTGTTTGCAGAAGCACCCATGGAACTTATGTTTCATGAGTTGTATGGGAACAATGTGTGACACTGTAAATTATAGATTAAAGCTTTCTGAAGCATTCAGTTCAAGTCATACTTTTAGTCTCCCTTTTGTTTGAAAATATTTGTTCTGATCTCTGTGCCTCAGCTTCAGCATCATCAGAATCTTGACCAATCTGATAAGATAATTAACTTGTCTCATTTTTTCTATGAATAAATGTATCTTCTTGTTTGTCTTTATTTTTTATTTTTTTGTTTCCCTCATTCACATTTGACATGTTACATTTGTCTTCAACAACTGTCTTAAACTATAAATGACGGAATACAATTTGGTTCTCTCATTTGATGAAGTTCATGTTTTTCTCTGTGACCTTGCAGATGGTAGACCAATAAAAGGTTCTCTGAGCAGTCATAAGAAGTTGGGTTCTGCTGGTCTGGCATTGCATTATGCAAATATCATCACTCAAATTGATACTCTTGTGAGTTTAGGATTTTGTGAAGATATAATATTCTTTTACCTTGTCTTCCTACAATGCATGTCCTTTGTTCTGTCTGTCTTTTCTCTTGCATATATATAACTTCTATCAATATGATAACATGTTGTCATGGTGTCTAAAATCTACTCAGATTGTTTAACTGTTTTGCATTTGGAGGTTGGGTTGTTTGTACTTCAATTTGCGGTTTTGCTTTTTCTGGATGTCGCTTTAGGTCAAGTACAAGAGATTATTGGAGAGAGAAAATTGTTTTGGTTTACTCACAACACAGAGAATCTATAATGTTGTAGAGTGAGTTTACATTATCTAATTCAAACAAAATAACTATATTAATTATTATTTCCTAGTTAAAAATTAAGAAAGGAGCTTCAGTACCATCAGAATCCTGAGATTTATTTCTGTTCTTATGCTATCAACTAATCTTATTCTTGGATCGTGTTCCTGAGATTGAAAAAATAAATGTTTTTATGTACTCTTGCAATTTCTATTTTGTAAATTCAATACAATATTAAATTTAAGTAATAGACTACTATAAATGAAAGTTTCTTTCTCACACCCACTCTTTCACTGTCAGAACAAAAGCAAAAAGATCATATGCCTCTATAGGAAAATATCTGATACATGAAGCCATGACTTAATTTACATGTATATAAATCTCATGTAGATAGAAATCAAAATTGATCATGTATCTGGGAATCAAAGGAAAAGAAAGATATTGGAAATATATAGTCTTGTAACTTGGAAATAAACCTTGCTCTGTGGAATGTATAGGCACAAGAAGGTTTAATCTAAAATATTGATGGGTTCTTATGGAGTCCAAAGAGATATTAAATTAAAAGAGGCCCACTGCTTGAATTTCATATCTGTTGAATTTGGAATTTTAGTAACAAAATATGGTGTGTAGTCATATAATTTAATGGGTTAGGTCTACTTACTATTTTCTTTGTTGATTTCTAATTTTTACAATGGATTATATTGGAATAATGGAAAAGAAAAATATTTGGAGATTAAAGAGGTATCTTATCATTCCTCAATATAGTTAAAACAAATATTCAACTTTCTTTTATTGCTAGAATGCTATTCTAGTTATATAACTCATTACAAGGATAACTTATATCATTAAATGCAGGCCCTCTAATCTGTTACTTCTCTGTGTTCGGTTATGCAAGGAGAAGAAGGATCCTAGTAAAATGTATCAACAATTGGTTTTATCGAGAGACAGCTCATGATGTTGTTATTGACCTATTAAGCTTCTCTACATCTAGCCATGGATAGACCTAATACAATAACTGTCCTTGCTCTACAGTATCTACTGTTTCATTCCTTCTGGAGCAATTACGAACCTTTTTGATTACGAATTTACTACTAGAAATTCTATGCGTAATCTTAGCATTCAATATCTGTTCTTGAATAATTTCGTTTTTCCATTATTCAACCTTACCTAGTTCAGTGTTAGCTGAATTATTCCACATTTATATTTTGATGCTAGAAGAAGATGTTATTTGTAACGAGTAGTTTTGTTGGTTGGTTAATTGGTCGTGTTTTGTTCCTGAACTGGTTGGATTGGTATTATTTTGGATATAGCATAAAGAATCTTATAGGTCTAATGTATTATTCAGTTTAATAATGACCTTATGCTTATTCAAAACTTTAAAACTTCAATGGGTTGAATATTTAGTTCTCTTGTTTATTACTTGTATCTACTATTTAGGTAGAATTCTGACTTTTACTAAGAAATTGAAAGAAACATCAAAAACGGAGGAAGAAACAAATGTAGAAATAGAAATAACTTCTAAAATAAGAGGGCCTAAACAGGAGTTTGATAGAATGTAGAATAAAGGTATAAAACAAACCACTCCTGAGGAGAAGGCAGAATAAATTGGGTTTTTAAGTAACATGATTCCCTGGGCTCCCAATATAAGGCTTGATCATAGAAAAAGTAATAGAAAATGATGTATTGGAGTATATTTGGTATGAGTAAAATAAGTTGGGATATTTGACTTCGTATCAGTAAAAGCGTCAGATGTTTGGCTTTTCGTGAATTAATTGCATGGTCCTTTGGTACACGTCCATTGTTTTCTGTCTTCGCTTGTTCAAAATTATTCAAAAACATGAAAAGAAGCACTTTGGCGTATGCAGGTCTGTATTCTTTAATTTTATTTGGTCATATAGAAATAGTTCAGTATCCGGATTGTATAGATAATTTATAATATTTCAGGTGTCCCTGTTTTTGTGATGGCTTCTTGTATACTTAGTATATTCTATAAATGTTTTCTTTTTCTCCTAAAATAAAAAAAAATTCTTCTGCTACCTTATTGCTTTTGGTTATATGTGGATTTAGAGTAGCTGCCTGTGTACATATATTTTAAAAAGTTTTCTCTAGCTTTTAAATCAACTAACTTTTTTACATTAAATTCCAGTTATGCTTTCATGGTCCTCATTTAAGTTGGGCTAATTAACATCAAATTAGGCGAAAACTAATGGTTTGACTGGTGTGCTTCTGTCTTTTTGTTAATATGTCAATTGTCCTGAAATTCACAAGACAATTTTATTTTGAATAGCTCGTGTTTATGGAAGAGCGGTGGCTTTGGCCTTAACCCACTAATGCCATGAATATTGGCCTGCAGACTACAAATGCTTTTTAGCTTTTGATAAAGGTGAAAAATTACCTTTCATGGAATTTGGTATATAAGAACTGCAGTGCATTTGAAAGCAATTTGTGTTACGTTCTGGCCGTTGTTGATTTCTGGTTGACTTGACTTTCTCATCAATAGAAGTCTTGTAGTGGATACAACATGGCATGACAAAGTATTGTGTTTTGGTTTTGTTGACAGTATGCCTACTAAATTATTAATATGCTCTTAGGTCCCAGTAGAGCGAGAAGCATTACTAGTTCTCTTCAATTACATAAGATGCTTGCAATGTCTGTTTCTTTATTACACGAGTATCAGATAGTTGATGGAGGTGCTTTTCTAAGTAGTTAATTGAAAATTAAGTTTATCCAAGGCTGCATTGTGTAATTTTTTGCAATTTTTTTTGCTTTATTATTTTTCTTTAAACTTGCAAGAACTGATATTCTTATATTTTTTTCAATCAAAAAATCAAGTGATTTATGTTTCTACTAAGCTGAGAATTCCAGTAAAGGCATTTTGCTAACAATAGAATGTAATCAGGTGTCTCGATCAAGTTCAGTGCCTCCAAATACCAGGGATGCTTTATACCAAGGGCTTCCTCCTAATATAAAATCTGCATTGCGCTCCAAACTACAGGCATTCCAGGTTAAGGAAGAGGTAATAGTTTGACATTTTCTAACCCTTGAAATATCAACTGATGTAATAGTAAGATTCTATGTTTGTGATAGGGTGGGTTACGGTTAGCATGAAGTCTGGCTTCACTATATAATATTTTCTTCTTGTTTTGCTTAGCTATACATTGCTTGATAATTTTTCCCCTCAAATGTTGTTCTTGCAGCTCACTGTCGTGCAAATTAAGGATGAAATGGAGAAAACTTTGCAGTGGCTTGTTCCTATTGCCGCTAACACAACCAAGTAAGATTACCTGCCCTTCAAACCTCAATTTTCTCATGCCTTTTCCCTTCAAACTTTGCAGCTCACTAGGGTGTGTTTGCTTGGAAATACAAATTTTAAAGCAGAGTATTTTTACCCTCTCGTCAGTGTGCTTATCAGTTATTCATCTGTTTTCTTTTTTGAATTCAATTCTTCCAGGGCGCATCATGGATTCGGTTGGGTTGGAGAATGGGCGAACACAGGGTCAGCTATGAATACTTGGATTTTTCGTTCTTTTATTTTCTCTCAATATTAAATTTTACTAAGCTTTTCTCATTAAATACAACCAGGTCTGAGGTGAATCGAAAACCTACTAGCCAGACTGACTTACTCAGGATTGAGACACTACACCATGCCGATAAGGAGAAAACAGAAGCTTATATTCTAGAACTGGTTGTGTGGCTTCATCATCTTGTTAGCCAAGCAAGGGCTGGCAATGGAATAAGATCTCCTGTTAAATCCCCGATTCGGTCCCCCAACCAGAAGGGAATTCCTTTTTCAACGAATAAACCCCACCCATCATCCCCAATGCTAACGGTTGAAGATCAAGAGATGCTTCGTGATGTAAGTAAAAGGAAAAAGACACCAGGAATAAGTAAGAGTCAGGAGTTCGACACTGCCAAAACTGGGTTAAGTAACCACTACAGGCTGACCAAAAGTAATAGCCACTCCTCAACAAGCGAAACTAAGAAAGACCCCTTCCCCATTAGGAGGCCTTCTTCGGTTCCTGTAATTGACTTTGACATTGATCGGATCAAAGCCTTGGATGTCATTGATCGAGTGGACACAATTCGAAGTATATAATCGTATGAATGCCAGATAAGAATGCATAGCTGCCGTTTTGTGCTTGTTGAACTGGTTCATCCTGCTGCAATTTTCCATGGTTAGGATCTCAGTTAGTGTGTAGATGCAGCTATTGAGCTCATATTATGGCAAGTAATAATATGTTATTATTGCTTTTTGTATGTGGAAATTTAAAGGTGAGAATGTATTGTTTGTTCAAGGGGAATTTAATTGTTTGAAAAGGTCAAATGAATGAATATCAGGCAGGCTATAGTTTTCGTTAGTTCTGTATGTACAGAATACCATTTTTACCCTTTTGTAATAATCAAAAAGCATTTGCTATCTTTCTCGTCTTGTCCATGTTTTTGATTTGAGTTATTATGTGCCCTCGCATGCGCGCGTTTTCCTTATTTCGGCTGGCTGGCAAGTCCTATGCATCAATCGATTCTATAATTATGTGAGTTTCAACTTTTATTTTTAACTTGGATATTTTGTAAGCAGTTTACTGGGATCAATATTCAATTATTACGACATATTTTGGGTCCAAATTGGTACCATACCTTATCTTATTAGATGGAGCAAAAGTGACGGACATTTGTGGGATTGAAGGTCGGAACTTGTCATTCGGTCATTTTGGATTCGTCCTTATCACAGTCGATGGGTGCATTTACTTAAAATTTTGGACTAATATAAGTTTCAGTCAAAAAAGCTAAAGGCAAATAAATTTTTTAAGGCAAAAATTCAGATATTATTTTTATAAAATCTATGTAGCATTTGTTAGAAGACAACTATGTTAAAATCTTAGTGCAAAAAGATCAATCAATGTAGCATCAAGGTTTGTAGTTGTCTTCTTGCATATTCGTTGCTTCAACCACAAACAATATTAGTTGAATGTTAAGTGACATGGTCTTTTATCGTTTGGGAGATAAAATAAAGTGATGAATTATATTTAAAATTTTATTAAATTGGCATCTCATTAATAAATGTTACGTTATTTAAAACAGGGAAAAGTTTGGATAATATTTGGAAAGCCTAATATTTCTCTCCCACACATATATTATAGATTTTATTCAATAGATTTTATGAATAAAGATTAAAATCAAAATAGAAAATAAAAAAATATATATGTTTAGAACAGAATTAGGACAATAAGTTACTTGCAGTGTGATGCTCGTCAAAATTTATGTTGATAAAACTTTCCTAGAGAATAATACTTCAATGGTGCAAAAGGTGGATCTCCAGTCAACCACTTGGAACAAAGACTAGTCAAAATAAAAAAAAAAAAAAAGAAAGGGGAATATTAGCAACTAAGAAAAAAACAAAAATTGTAAAGGTTGAAACCAAGAAGGCTGCTTTAACTAAATTGGTTGATTTTGAAGGTTTTTACAACGCAAATATATCCATCTTCAAGGAAACAAAACAATTTCATTTCATTCTCTCTCTCTCTCTCTCTCTCTCTCTATTTATAATTTTTGAGCTACATTTACAACAATTTTAGTATATTAAGGTGCACATTTGATTTGCTAACTTGATTAGATTAAATTAGATATATAATATCATTTGATAAAAAATAGGATTAAATTGAATTATATTTAGGAATATCTTGTGTTTAGGACGGGATTGAATTGTGTATATATATATATATATTATTAAAATTATTTAAAATTAAAAAAGTAATTACTTATTTAATTTAATTAAATTAACTTAAATGGAAACTAAAAACTTATATTTAATTATTATATACTTAATCAATTTTTCTTTTTAATTATGAATCATATTTATTTGTCTAAATATAGGATTGAGACAAAAGTAATTTATTCGTTCACTTAATTATCAACGGACTAAACATGCCATAAGTGTCTAATTCATTTATCTTCTCGCTATGTCCTGTTTGAAATTTTATGCTCTATGTTTTAAGCTCATGATATACTTATAACATTTTTATATTTATTTTTTTAAAAATTATTATTATTATTATTATTACACCTTGAAATTTGTAATAAATAAATATACAATGAATATTGAAGTTTCAACCCCAAAATTCAAAATTCTGTGTAAAGATGTCAAATATCCCAAAATTTGAGTTTATCATCTTTGAATAGTTTCAATGAGAGCTAGTTATCTTGAATCCTCCATACTGAAATTCACCAAGATGCTGTGGAACTAATGCATCCACGTAGGATTGCGCTGGAACGAGATAATTTTCCTTCATTATCATCTCCATCAAATATGAAAAATAAATATCTCTCCGTAAAAAGACACAACTGTTTTTTACAATTGCTTAAATGAGAGATCTGGCAATCTAAAGTCGGTATATACTTCCAAAGAGATCGTATTGGATGGATGGTAACTATGACTATGACTGTGACTATGACTGCGACTATGACTAAGATTTTAAAAGAGTTGTTAGTTAATATAATTAATCCTCCGTTATTTAACATATGTGCTTAATGACAAAGACATGTTGGAAAAAAAAAAAAGAAGGTTTCAATATTTCATGCCTAGTTTACGGTCCAAAAACCAGAAGCACGTGAATAACAAAGATATGTTTTTTATTTCATTTATGGTTGCCCAAAAGACCAATGCGCCTCTACCGACAACCCAGATGTCTAGCCCATATTTTCTTGATGGTCGAAATCGAACACATATTTTGCGTCTTGGTGTCTCAAACTTCTTTAAAAATAACTTTAAACGCGATGTAAATCTCCAAACTGATTAAGAATTCTCAACCATGTGATAATTAAAAATAGCGACAAAATAGTGATAGGTGATGGAAGTGTTTAATCTAAGTAAGAGTTAGTCTTTAACGCATAATTAGGATATTTTCGTTTCGTGTTTAATGTGCATTGTGGTTCTATATTTAAGTATTTAAATATCTAATATAATTTTTTTTTAAGGATATTTGAATTAAAAAAATGTGTGGACGTGTGTTATAATAAAGAAAAATTGGTAGATATGTCTAGTCAACAATATTATCCATAAATACAATCCTCGCAAAGAAGAGATACTTCTCGAATTTGACATTCATTGGAGCTAAGGTTAGTACTGTATATACTATTGTACACCTAATTGATGGCTCCATTACAACTATGATCCTAATGGTCAAAATCAAGCGAAATTATGTATCCATGACGCTGGGGATGCTTTGAACTATGACCCATGCAAATAGATCTACGAAGGTGGCTCGTTTGTCATAATATATTAAACTGTATTATTTTAAATAAATTAAATTAAATTAAAATAAATTAAATAAAAATTTATATTATATTTGATGCAATACTTACTAGAGTGTACTATTAATTAACATGTGTCTAATAATTATTTTTTTAAAATAATAATAATACTTAAAATATAATTAATAAAAAATAAAAAAGTATACACACACACATTTATATATATATATATATATATATATATATATATATGTTTATCCAACAAAGATTAAATTGTGAACCAAATTTTTTCTTTTTATTGATATGAACTTAATAATCAATTGTTATGTTATGAATACAATAATTTTATATACTTTAAATTATAGAAATTTTGATAGCATAATATTTATTTCTTTAATTTTACCTAAATATAGACCTGTTAAAAAATATATTTAAAATTCTTTTATAAAATAAATATTAATACAATCGTAATTCAAAATATCCCAATACAAAAATTATCAAAATATCATATGTATCATAACACAAAAAGATTCCCATAACTATTCTTAAGTAAAACAAATTCGTCTTCTAAAACAAAATTCAATCCTCATTGTGTTGCAACAACATTTTCACATATGCCAATATTTGCTCACCCCTGTAATTGCTTGAATGCTACAATATGGTAGGGTTTTTGCAATATAAGATTTAGGGCCATGAGTTCTTCATCTTTAGTAAGTCCTATACTTGAAAATTAATCAGTAACATCACTTCCATATGAGGATTGATCCAACAAGCGTTCGGTAATTCTATTGAGATTTTTCGTTGACTATGTATATGCTTCTCGAAATATAGAAGCAACATGTTTGATACTTTCAGTTAATCTATCTTGGATCTTGGTTTTTTCTTATTAGATATTGAGTTGAATTTTGAGAACTAGGGGGTTAAGAAATAGACATTGGAGAATCAATACCTATATTAACCTCGATATCATCAACATTGCTAACATTCATTTCTGTTCAGTTTGTTTCATTAACCATGTTAGCTGGAGTTTCTACCCCTTGTTCAATTGCATGATCTTTTCCAAATGTATTGGCTAGCCTATCATATAGTGGGTATGGTTTATTTCTCCAAAATTTTGCTTTTCTGTGAGACTACAATAAAAAAAAGCAAGTGAAAATATAGATTAACTAGTCAAAATATATGTTAAGAAGTCAACTTTTTGAGACCAAAAAAAGTCATAAACACTAACTTGAATAGACAATTGCCAAACTTCTTCACTATCAACCTCTACACATTTTTTTCACATCATTCAAACCAAAATCATTAGTATTAATATCATGCCATATAATTTCTTTCATTTTCTCATTTTAGAGTTAATCTCCGAAAAAACTTTTAAACCACAACATGGAAGCATTTCTGTCAATGCTTTTTTCATTTGCAAAATTATGCTAGTTTGAAAGTACCATTATCAACATGTTCTCCTTCTATAACTATCTTATCTAGTATGTCCAACAATGTTTCTTCTTCCTATTTAGTCCATGTTTACCTGCTTCCTTTTCTCTTACTATATTGGTGGGTCAATTGATGTCTCCTTCGTCCATCCTTTAAAAAGAAAGCATTAGACTATTAAAATATTATTATAATTATAAAATTGTAGTTAAACAATTACAGCTAAATATATAAATAACATATTGATAAAATACTATAACAAGTCATACCACAATTTAACTTGCAAAGTAATAAAATAAAGTCAAAACATAATGTTATATACATATCTTTTAAAAGATTTTGATTAACAAATGTAGTTTTGACATCTATTTGTTAGATTTTATAATCATATAATGTAGTTATTGCAAGTAAAATTCGAATGGATTTAAGTATGGCAATTGGATACCATGAATTTGCTTGAAACTTTTTGCAATCAAATGCCTTTTAAAGGTATGTATATTACCATCCATGTCAGCATTTTTCGTAAAGACCCACTTGCATCCAATGGGTTTTATTGTTTCAAGTGGATCAACCAAAGTCCATACTTGATTAACATACATGGATTACATTTCAAGTTTTATAACTTTAAGCCATTTCTCAGAATCCGGGCCTTCTATTGCTTCTTGATAGGTCGTAGGTTCATCATAATTCATGAGCAATATATTACCATACTTAGTCATGAGAAATCTATATCTTAAGCTCATAACGTGTTCTACTAGATTTACGCAAGAATTGTGTTTCAAAAGCAAATTCTTATTTTCTAATCATTTGTGAACTCTATTTAAGTTTCATTTGTGTTTCAGCAATTTCTTGTGGGTCTTCAAATTCTTTGGGTTATATTTTCTTCTTAATGGTCTTTTTTGAGATGAATTTTCTTTCTAAAAAAATATCAGTTCAAGTAATAAACATTTTATACTCGAGAAAATTATAAAAATAATATTTTTTAATTTCTTTAGGATATCGCACAAAAAAATATTTGTCAAATTTTGGTTTAAGTTTTTCATAAGTTTGACGTGTAATGTAAGCCTCACAACTCTAAATCTTCATAAAAGACAAATTAGGATGCTTACCTGTCCATATTTTATATAGAGTCTTTTGAATTGATTTAGATAGAACATGATTTAGTGTAAATGTAGCAGTTTCTAGGGCATGTCCTAATAAAAAACTTAAAGATCCACATGACTCATCATAGAACGAACTATATCTAATAAAATTTGATTTCTCCTCTCAAATACACCATTCTATTATGGTATAGTAGAGGGAGTAAATTATGAAACTATTTCATATTCTTTTAAATAATCATAAAATTCTTGGTTTAAGTATTTATCACATTGATCTGATCGAAGTATTTTAATATTTTTATTAAGTTGATTTTGTACTTTATTTTTAAATTCTTTAAACCCTTCAAAAGATTCTGACTTGTATTTCATAAGATATAGATAACTACAACTATCAAAATTATTAATAAATATAATGAAGTATTGATATGTCCTTTAGCTTGTGTGTTGAAAAACCCACATATATCACTATATATAAAACCTAATAACTTATTTGCTCTTTCATTATGTTCAGTATAGGGGGCCTTAACTATCTTGTAGAATGAGTAAGATTCACATAACTAATAAGATTCAAAATCAAACGAGTTCAAGAATCCATATTTATGGAGCTTGAAAATAAGAATCTCATTTATATAGTCCAAGCGACAATATTAGAGATAAGTAGGATTTGAATTATTTGATTTAATTCTTTTAGTATTTACATTATAAATGGGCATATCAAGGTTTAGAATATAAAATTTATTAATCAAATATACACTATCATAAAATATTTTATTTAAATAAATGGAATAATATTTATTCTTTATAATAAATAAATAACTAATTTTGTCCAAACAAGACATTGAAATAATATTTTTAGTTAATAAAAGGTCTATAACAGCAATCTTTTAGTTCTAAAACAAGTATAGTGTGTAAAAATAAAACATATGTTTCAATAATTAATGTAGCAATTCTTACTCCATTTCTTATGCGTAGGTCTACTTATCTCTTTGTTAATATCCTACATTTTTAAGATTTTATATATTAAGACAAATGTGGGAACTACATCTAGTATCTAATATTTATGATGTAGAAGTAGACAAATTAATTTCTATAACAAAAATACTTGAAGTAGAAATATTACTTATCTTCTTCTTTAGATTCTCCAAGTAAATTTTATAATTTCTCTTTTAATGTCTAGTCTCACCACAATGGAATTATGTTTCTTCTTTAGGTACTTTACCTTTTAACTTTGGTGCAGATGCATTAGGTTTGGATTTATTTTTATTCTCATTGTTTTTTTTTATTCTTACCCTTTGCATTAAACTTTTTTTTTATACCTTTTTGTACTATTAATACAGACTTGGACTTCTTTGCGTTTGCTTCAGTTATTCATAATATACTTAGTAATTCAGAAAGAGTCTTGTCAATTTTATTCATATTGTAATTCATGATAAATTGACCATAACTATCTGGCAATGATTGCAAAATAGTATAAGTGGCTAACTCTTGGCCTAAAGAAAACTCAATCTTTTTAAGTTATCAATATACCTAATTTTTTAAGTATATAAGCATTAACTGTGGTTCTTCTGACATTTTGCATCGAAACAAGGTTTTGGAGATATCATACCTCTCTTGGTGTGCATGCCCCTGTTTAAGTTTCTTGAGGTGCTTGGTCTTATCAAATGCCTGTATTTGCTCATCTTGTTTTTAAAGATCTTGTATTATTATAGCTAACGTGAGGCAACTAACATTAAAAACGTCATCTTGATGCTTCTTATAAGTATCTTTCTCAGTCCATGGAGCATTAGTAGCAATTGGCTCATCTATGGATTGTTCTAGGATATAAAATTTTCTTTTTTGTTTGAAAATTATTTTCAAATTTCTCTACCAATTAAGGAAGTTTGTCCCATTCAACTTATCCTTCTCAAGGATTGATCTCAATGACAATGTATTTATGTTACTAAATGCCATAATAATATTCTACAACATAATATACAAAATAAGTATCATACAATAATACATTTAATCAAATTTTAATTAAATGATACTTCTATTATTTTTTTCAAATTAATAACTTTCACTATTAATTCAAAAAATTATATATTAGAATTTTCTGGTAGGCGAAGATCCATATTTCACCTTATCTTAACTTTCACTAATCAACTAAAATTGAGCTATTTAGGTAGGTAATATTTGTCAATTGCATCATATACAATTTTTGGATATTGGGTAAATAACATTTGTTCTAGTCCATCCAATGGAGTATACCCAATTCATTGGCTATAGGTTCTTAATCTTATTAAGATGACCTAGTTAAATCTAACCCAATGATGACAATTTGGATATCACTATTATCCCATTCCGTCTTACCAAGATTGGTATGGTGTCTTACTTTAACAACCACACATATATCCAATTAAGGCCTTACCGAGTGCTTTTCATTGAAAGGCTTGACTTAATATTTTAGTTATGAAAAATTTTGATTTTAGAAACAATCTCATCATTTCATTATATATTATGTATCTTATATGTTGGTACACCTATATATTTATTTAATTAATTCTTTCTATATCATTCATCTCATACATATATCAAATATATCTTTCTATATCATGCATTTAATACATATATTAAATATATCTTTCTATATCATACATATCATACATATATTATAAAATAAACGTGACATATTTATAACCTATTTTACATTGATGTTCCTAATCTTAAAGTAAATATAATTTTATTAAATATAGTTGATTGCAGTTTTATCAATCCAATCATATTGGTCTTTTGGTCCATAAATATACACCATCTTCAATAAAATATACATTCATAAACATAAAATCATGTTATATTAATAATTTAAAGTTAAATTAGAATTCTAAATATAACCTTACACTAACGTATCAGTGGTCTTACTGGCCAATTAAGGTGTAAGGTCAAAGGGTAGTGCCCATGTGGGTTCGAAACCAGAACCCTTGAAAGATAAACATATTTACTTACCTCCGCACTTGCCAAAGTTCCTGCTATTGACTCTCCAAAATAATGTGATTAAAATGTATTTAATCATATCAAATACCTTTATTTATTTGATCATATTAAATCAATAACTTAAATCAAAATAGAATCATATTTATACACAAAGAAAGCGACCAGAATTATATTTAGTCTTAATCACAAGCCAATACACATTAATATAAATTGATATATAAAGAAAAATGACTAAAATCATATTCAGTCATAATCACAAATTAAAGCACATATATGCAAACTCATATACAAAAAAAAAAAAATGATTAGAATCATATTCAATCATAATCATATGCAAAAACACATATGTGCGAATTTATATCCAAAGAATAACGCCTAAGTTTATTTCATAACTTGACTTTTGATACTATTGTAAGCAAATTAGTATATATACATAATAGAAATATACAAAATACATGGTTTACTTTTCAAAATTCATACAACAAATTCTAGTATTATCATATGTATATAATTCAATGTTATAAATACATGAATACCTTTAATTAGATTATTTTTGTCAAACCACGAACACAAATTAGTTACCTTTATGTCTCTATTGTATTCACATGATTATGAATCTAATTGGAGTGTTAGCTTTTATAATTTAAGTGCATGATATTTTGTGTATTTTTCTTTTCATAAGAGTAAAGACATAAAAATAGACTCTAAACACACCCTTAAAAATACAAATATTACATATCTATCTCTTTACCCAAAACATGAATCATGTCTCATTTAACTTTTTTCTTCCATTCTTCTTTTATTGTTTCATCTTCTAGTGAGACATTGACTATTCCACTATAACTCCATCTTTCTCATTTTCTAGGTTTGAGAATACTATTAGTTTTTTTTCCTTTAGTTCATTTTAAGGTTTAATAATAAAATAGCATCAATTTTACCTATTCTCTGTGGGATCAACCTTGTGAGGATACTTGTAAATATTACAAGTGATTTGTATACTTGCGAGTTTTCATTAAAATTCTAAAATGCATAAATTAACATAACTAGAGTTTATAACAATTAACGCATTGAGGATAGTGTTAGATTTAAGTTTTGGGATAAGTTTTAATGTTTTATATTTGTTTTATGTTAAACAAAGTCATAAAATAATTTTTTTTCGCTTTTTATTTTTAGTTCTTTCTTGCTTTTATCTTTAGTTTTTTATTTTTTTTACTTTTTTGTCACTTGCTTATTCAATAAAGAGATCTAGATATGATTCATACAGGACTAAATAGAATTGATAAGATATTACATGATTATCATGATATTTTCTTTAAACTAGGTTTTATTAATTATTCTTATATTTTATATGCAATTTTTGCCATGATTTGAATCTTGACTTGTTGAATTCACAACATTAAAGGATGATATGCAAGATAAGATAAACTCATAGAATCTCATATTCTAAGCGAACCAGTACATACACGCAACAGAAATACATAAAATAAACGATTTGCTTTCCAAAATTCATGCGACATACCATAGTCTTATTATATGTATATAATTCAATACCATAAATACACATGTACACGATGATTTGTCAAATTACAAATACAGATCAATTACCTTTGTATCTTTATAGTATCTACACGATTGGGAATCTAATTGGAGTACTAACTTATATAATTTGAGTGCATGATATTTTGTGCGTTCTTCTTTTTACAAGAGTAAAGATACAAAAATAAACTCTAAGTACATGCTTAAAAAAAAATACAAATATGACATATTTATAATACTATTTTAGATCTTTAATTTTAATTTAAATTATTTGATTGGATTTTCTTTTATAAAACTTAATTTATTTAATAAAGTAAATACTAATAAATTTAATCTAATATTTACATAATTGATTTAGTTAAAATTAATACCCAAATGATTCAATGAATTTTAAACTCATTAAGATTATATATATACATATATATTATTTTTTTATCTTAATGTGTGATATAATATGTTTTTGTTATATTTACAATAATACAAAATTTTAATTTTAGTATTACAAGTAAATAAATAGTGTCTAACAATATATTATAACTAGTCAAGTGATGAAAATATTAGTAGTTTGACATTACCTTATCTGTTACTAATATTACTATATAATAAAATTTTTTTATTATAAATATTTTAATTAAATATGACACATGAAATGTGTCAAAATTGTATAATTTAATTTTATATTTTTTTGATATTATGAGTAGATTTATTCTATCAAATGAAGTAAATATCATATATTGACTTATTTGAGTATAACTATACATTTTTTAAAGTTTCACTCAATCAAACTATCCAAGTATTACTCTCATTACATAAGAGAGATAAATTTTATTTTGACCATATACATCATTTACATGAGTTATGACATATTTGATTATTTCTTTTATAGTCCATTTTATTACAAATGATATTTGAAAATATGAAAATATATTATTCTTTATACTAGAAATTATAGTGATCTCAAATTCAAAGATCGCATGTACCATTGTCACTATGAGAATTACTTATAATACTCATATAATGTTTCATGTAATATTCTCATAATAGGTCGGTCCATTATATTAGTTAATTATCTTGTACACATGTGTTGACTTAATATCTTATGTTATAATACACATCTATTGTTATTAGTTACTATACATACTGGTCTTTGTTAAAGTATGTTTTAGATGCCATTTGTGTTATCGATTTCAGGGATACGTTTTATCTTGTGTATAAATTATATATTAATAACAAAAAAATTTTTTTATTCACAAATATATACTGTTTTCTTTATTTAGTCATACATATAAATAAAATATATTTGTGAATTATCTAGATAATTTATTTAATAATTAAATAATATTATTAAAGCAGTTTCTTACAGAGATGATATTGGCTAGGCAACGATATCACTTAGCAAGTATACTGAATGTCGCCGTTGAATATCATAATATGATATTAATGTGAGCAATACGATGGTCACATTATTAAGATATTAGTATGAAATAAAAATTAGAGAACTATTTATTTAAACATGACTACACAATAATAAATTGTAGTTATTGCATGTGGTCAATAATTTATCTTGTAACTGTACTAATGTGTGACATTATCTTTTGACTTGAGACATCACTGATAAATTTGGTGTAGATGCATGTGATTCATATGGTGAATAAGTACAAGACTAGTAAAGTCTTGTATGACAACGCCAGTTTGATCCCGTATTATTTGTATTTGAAAATGTGTGATGATCAATATCAGATTTGTTGACTCAATGCACATTGGATTGGAGTTTTCTCTGACTTGATCCGAATTTGAGTTCTTAAGTAGACATCAATAAATAGCTAAAAAGCAAATCTCTAGTTAGAGTGATTAAATATCACACAAATGAGTTCGTGATGACGAGTTGAACACTTATGGATCAATAATTTGTAATTTTATGGGTAGAGCCTTTTAACATACTATTCACCTTAAATCGATTAGGATTAGAAAATGAAAAGATTTTATTCATAGAGTATGTGCAATTGAAATGGGAAATGGTGAAATATGACTTCATTATGGATTAAGGAATATAACACATTACTAGATGTTAACGATAGTTGTTAAAAAATTAAAAAGTTCGATAAATCCAAAAGTTCAAAACAAGTTTACGATTATTTCACAATGAACTTATATGGTCACATCAATAACTAAAGGTAATGAGAAGTATTTGAGATGATAATATTATTATGTATAAAAGTTAGCACCTTTTAGATAACATTTAGGTTGAAATAAATATATATAATAGTTATATATTTTTATGAATTCTTTGTGTTTAAAGAATTTTTTTGAATTTGTATTGAAATATAATTTATTACAAACTATATAGCCAAATTGATAACATTAATTATTTAAGAACCTAAATGAAAACGTGTAATTATTTCATAATTATACATTTACCTATGTATATATGTTTAATTATAATTTGGTTAAAAGTTAGCCAAATATTTACATTTAAGTCGAAATACTTAAATGTATAGAATAAAAATTACGTTGTAATAACTATTTTATCCATAACACATATACACTTTTAATTAAAAAGCAAAGGTAAGAATAGAAAGGCTTGGATTTTTCAAGTACATATACATAAATTTTTTCAATTTATGGATGGTTTTTAAATTTCATAAATTATGGAGACTTCACGCAATTAAAAGTTTTCCATCATCCCTCATTAAGTAAATAGCAAAAATTCATCTAAAATTTGTCATTTTATGTATATATGCGATATGTGTACTCTTGGCCTACCATGTGTTTGTGAAAATATTTCAATAAATATATATTTTGATTTAATGCATATTATGAGTATTTCAATCCAACAATCTCATTACATTATTGTTACCCTATTTATAATAATACTTTATTAAAGATATTTAAAAATAGTGTCCAACTAATTAAACTTTTTATTTTAAAGTTATATTATATTTATTAAATATACAAATATGTAATAATAAAATAAATAAATGATATATATATAAATTAAAATATTATAATACAAATATACTAAAATATTTAAAATATTATTAAATTTAGGGTATATACCAATAATTTTTTGCGTGCATTAAATTTAATTTTTTATGTATCTAATACCTAAAGATCTAGTGTGGCGATCATGTTTCTGCCGCGTTAGAGATTTTGCAATGGGTTAGTAATATTAGCATCTGTTGGTACTTTGCATATCTTTACATCTTCTTTTTTGATAATATCTCGAATGTGACAAAAGCGTTGCAGTATATGTTTGGATCATTGGTTAGATCTGGGTTCTTTTATTTATGCAATAGTCTTATTGTTATCATAATAGAGTTTTTTTAGGTCAGAAGACTTGAGACAATCCTTAATTTAGTAATGAAGTTTTTGATCCATATAGCCTTTTTGGCTATATCGGAGGCAGCAATATTTTCACTTTCTGTCGTAAAATCAACCATTGTCCCTTGCTTTGAACTTTTCCAGTTTATAACACTATTATTAAGGTAACATGCAAAACCTGTTTGCGATTAAGAGTCATTTTTATCGGTTTGGAAACTAGCATCAGTATAACCCCTCATAATAAGTTCTTCCTTACCCCATATATCAAGAACACATCCTTAATTCTTCTTAAATACTTAAATATATTCTTGATAGCTCTCTAATGATGCTCATCTAGATCTACTTGATATATATTTATCATGCTTAGAGCGTATGAGACATCAGAACGAGTACATAACATGGCGTACATGATAGATCCTATAATAGATGCATAAGGAATCTTGTTCGTGCGATATCTCTCTACTTATGTCATAGGATACTAGTCCTTAGAGAGTTTTATTTTATGTGACATAAGGAAGAATCTTTTTTTAAATTCTTGTATGTTAAATCTCTTTAACATTTTATCTATATATGTACTTTAACTTAAACCAAGTAATCTTTTTGATCTATCTCTAAAGATTTTAATACCTAACACATAGGTAACTTCACCAAAGTTTTTTATTGAAAAGTATTTTTTCAACCATACTTTTATAGATTGTAAAATTGGTTATCATTCCTAATAAGTAGTATATCATTTATATACAATACTAGGATGATAATACTGTTCCCAGTAACTTTCTTGTAAACCCATAGTCCGTCTTCATTTTTAATGAAACCAAACTCTTTGATTGCTTTATCAAAATGAAGATTTCAACTTCAAGGAGTTTGATTTAATCCATAAATGAATTTTGTAGTTTATAAACCTTACCAATATTCTCTAGAATGATAAAACCTTCAGGTTATGTCATATACACGTCCTCTAAAAGATTTCCCTTAAGAAACGCAATTTTGAGATCCATTTGCCATATTTTATAGTCATAAAATATAACTATTGCAAGTAAAATCTGAATAGATTTAAAAATAGCAACTAGAGAAAAGGTCTCACTATAGTTAATTCATATCTTTCTAGCTTACGACGTGTTTTACTAGGCCTATGTAAGTGTTATGTTTTAGAAGTAGATTTTTGTTTTCCAGTAACTTGTGAACTCTATTCAAGTTCCATCTATATTTCAATTATTTCTCTTGGAACTTGAGTTTCTTTGAATTCTATTTTTTTCCACTGATTTTTCTTGAGATAAATTCTTTCTCTAGAAAAATATTAGTTCGAGCAATAAATACTTTATGCTCGATGTGATTATAAAAATAATATCCTTTAATTTTTTTAAGATATTCTATAAAGAAATATTTATCAGATTTTGGTCCAAATTTTTTAAAAATTTGATGTCTTAAGTAAACATCACAACTACAAATTTTCATAAAAAACAAATTAGGACACTTACCAGTCTATATTTCATATGGTGTTTTTTGAACTGATTTAGATGAAATATGGTTTAGTGTAAATGCAACTGCTTTTAGAGTATGCTCTCAAAAGAAAGTTAGAAGATCCATATGACTCATCATAAAACGAACCATATCCCACAAAGTTCGATTTTGTCTTTTAGATACACCATTCTACTGTAGTATAATAAAGGGGATAAATTGTGAAATTATTCCACATTCTTTCAAATAATCATAAACTTCGTGGTTTAAGTATTCACCACCTCGATCTTATCAAAGTATTTTAAAATTTTTACCAAGTTGATTTTGTATTTCATTATTGAATTCTTTAAACCTTTCAAAACATTCTGACTTATGCTTTATAAGATATTGATGTAAATTCAGCACAAGGTAAGTCAACCCAAGCCCAAATTCGTCCAGCCCATGATCTCCTCAGTCTATACACTTCATTTGACCTTAATTTGATTACTTGGAGTTAAAGTCATGGAGCAGCATTTAAATGAATCTTTGGAATGAAAGCTAAGCATTTATGTGACTCTTGGAAGCATAATATAGAGCATTGTGCAGTTATTTATTATAATTAATGCTTGTAGTCTCTATATAATCTGTAGCTTTCTTTTATGTTTGACCAAATATGTAATGCCTATAAAAAGGCTCCTTTTTTTCTCATTTTGGGGATTTTGCCTTGTTGAATGAAAATATATTTCTTTTGAGTGGTAATCCAACTCTTCTTCTTTTATCCAAATTCTTGCCAAATTTGGTGGTGGATTTTTCCTTGGCTGGTGGCATTGCCTTTAGGCCCTGGATACTTGGCTTTTATCTTTAAATTCTCTTTTGTTATCATCATTTGAAGAGTTTAAGAGTTCAAAACTCTAATCCCGTGAATAGTGACGAAGTTGAAGAACAAAACTCACTCTTAGCTTCCGCAAGATGCATCAATTGGTATCAGAGTACCAAGTTGTCAAGAGTGAGTAATATTTCACCTTATTATCATTTTTCCTTTGCTGAATTCTTAATTTCTGCTGGAGTTCTTATTTTCATTAAAAACCCTAAACCTAATTAACTTGCTGCTGTATCACCATACTTAAAAAAAAAAAAAAACTATGAGTAGATTATTCACTCCACCCGCACCATGGGAATTAGTAACTATGAAACTTGAAGAACAGATGAATGAACTTAGAGAACAATTCTTCCAGCTCTTGAGAAACCAAAATCAAAACCAAGGCCAACCAAAACGAGGGAGTGCCCTTTCAAACCAGAACCGTCAAAGACCATCACCTCACCCAAGACACCATTATTATGAAGAAGAAATTCGGGATGAAAGTGATTCTAGTGAGTTTAAAGTGGACAAAAGAAGAAGAAGAAGAAGGGAAAGTGATGATGATAGAGGATTAAAGATTGATATTCCAGAATTTGAGGGGGGATTAAATCCAGATGATTTTTTAGATTGGCTTAAGGAGATTTAGAGGTTCTTTGAGTTTAAGGGTTATTCTGATGAGAGAAAATATAAGATAGCAATTCTGAAGTTTAAAGATTATGCTTCTCTATGGTGGGAGAATGTCAAGAAACAGAGAGATAGAGAAGGGAAAGAAAAAGTGAGATCGTGGGAGAAGTTCAAAAAGTTAATGAAGAGGAGATTCTTGCCCGAAAACTATAGACAAGATATCTACCTTAGGTTGCACACTCTTAAGCAAGGAGACAGGAGTGTAGAAGAGTACATCCGAGATTTTGAGAGATTGATGATGCGAAGTGATATACCAGAGATTAAAGAACAGACTATTGCCAGATTCTTAGGAGGGTTAAATGCGGAGATTGCTAATATGGTGGAATTACAACCGTTTTGTTCGTTTGAAGATGTATGTAAGTTATCCATTAAAGTCGAGAAACAAAAGAAAGCTATAAAGACTTCGGCACCCAAGTATTTCAGTAAGGGGAACTCATATTACAAGGGTTCTTCATCCTTCAGCAAACCCGAAATTACCACCAGGGACAAAGGAAAAGAGAAGCTGATGGAAGCACCTAAAAAGAAGCTGAATTTTGTCAAGACAGACCATGGAAATAATAAGTGCTTCAAATGTCAGGGTTATGGACATTTCCAAGCTAATTGTCCTAATAATCGGGTTATGACTTTAAAAGAGATTGAGCAGATTGAGGAGTCCTTGCAAGAGAAAGAAGATGAAATTGTTGAATCTGACAATGAATAAGAGATTGTAGAAGAGGCTGATAGTGGGGACATGCTTATGTTAAAAAAGATTTTGCATACTCAGATAGTGCAAGTTACGAAACAGGTTTTAGTTTCTTTTTCTATTGGTAGAACTTATGCTGATGAAGTGTTATATGATGTTATTCCTATAGATGCATGTCACTTATTGTTGGGAAGACCATGGCAGTTTGATAGAGGAGTTAATCATGATGGGAAAAAGAATACTTATTCTTTTAAATTGAAGGAGAAGAATATCACCTTACTACCCTTGAAACCATCACAAATACACAAACCTACACCCGTGACAGAAAACCTAAAAGAGAGCCTATTTCTAAATGAGAATCAAGTTGAGAAAGCCATCCTTAAACATCAACCTGTCCTTGCCTTGCTTGTAACTGAAAGAAAGAATGTTGAGAATGAGAGCAAACCACACCCTCTAGTCCAAAACTTGCTCAAAGAATACACTGATGTTTTCCCAGATGACTTACCATCTGGATTACCACCTTTGAGAGGCATAGAACACCAAATTGACCTTATACTTGAGGCATCCCTACCAAATAGACCAGGTTATAGATGTAACCCAGAGGAGTCTAAAGAGTTGCAAAGACAAGTGGATAAGCTGATTAATCGTGGTTTTGTAAGAGAAAGTATGAGTCCATGTTCAGTGCCAGCGTTGTTAGTACCAAAGAAAGATGGAACTTACAGGATGTGTGTGGATAGTAGAGCCATAAATAATATCACTATCAAGTACAGGTATCCCATTCCTAGACTTGATGATATGTTAGATCAGTTACATGGTTCTATAATATTTTCAAAAATTGATCTTAGAAGCGGGTACCATCAGATTAGAATGAAGGAGGGAAATGAGTGGAAGACAGCATTCAAAACTAGGGGAGGATTGTATGAATGGTTAGTTATGCCATTTGGTTTGTCTAATGCTACTAGTACTTTCATGCGACTTATGAATGAAGTGTTGAAGCCATTCTTGGAGAGATTTGTTATAGTATACTTTGATGATATCTTAGTATATAGCAAAAGTGAGGAGGAACATGTTACTTATTTGCGACAAGTTTTTGATACCTTAAGGGAGAAGAAATTATATGCAAAACTGGAGAAGTGTGAGTTTTTCTCGCCGAGTGTTGTGTTTCTTGGTTATGTTATTTCTAAAGATGGCATCATGGTATATCATTCCAAAATTGATGCAATTAGAAGCTGGCTCCAACCCAAAACCATCGGTGAAATCAGAAGCTTTCATGGTTTAGCATCTTTCTATCGCCGATTTGTTCCTAATTTCAGTACAATCATGGCACCCGTCACTGAGTGCATGAAAAAAGGTAACTTTGAATGGACTAAAGCAGCAAATGAAGCATTTGAAGTGATTAAGAAGAAATTGTGTGAAACTCCAATCTTAGCTTTGCCAGATTTTGATCAAGTGTTTGAAATGGAATGTGATGCAAGTGGAGTTGGAATAGGTGCTGTTCTTACACAAACTAAGCGCCCCATAGTTTATTTTAGTGAGAAGCGAAATGAATTAAGAAGACGGTACAACACATACGACAAGGAATTTTATGCAATTGTGAGGGCTTTAGATCACTAGAGTCATTACTTGAGGGCTAAACAATTTGTTCTTCATTCAGACCACCGAGCCTTGAAGTTCATCAATGGGCAACACAAGCTGAATTCAAGACATGCTGAATGGGTTGAATTTCTCCAATCATTCTCTTTTGTTTCAAATTACAAGAAAGGAGTAAATAATGTGGTTGCAGATGCTTTGTCTAGAAGATATGCATTGCTTGCTATTTTAGACGCTCGAGTTCTTGGTTTCCAATTAATGAATGAGTGTTATGCTACTGATGAAGATATGAGTTTAATCATGGTCGAATGCAAGAAAGGAAGTTTTGAGGATTATTTTGTCCAAGATGGATTTCTCTTCAAGGGAAACAAGTTTTATGTACCAAAAGGAAATTTTCGAGAGTTGATTATAAGGGAAGTTCACGGAGGAGGACTTGCTGTTCACTTTGGGGTTAACAAGACATTGGAAATTCTTAAAGAACGTTTCTACTGGCCAAAAATGCAGAGAGAAGTCCAAGTAATAGTGGCGAGGTGTGGCACATGCCAACGAGCTAAGAGTCACTTCAAACTAGGCCTTTACATTCCATTACCAATTCCAGAGCAGCCTTGGAAAGATTTAAGCATGGATTTCATTGTTGCATTGCCGAGAACACAAAGGGGAAAAGATGCAGTTATGGTGGTTGTAGATCGTTTTTCTAAAATGGCACATTTCATCCCTTGCCATAAAACAGATGATGCTTCTCATGTAGTTGATTTGTTTTTCAAAAAAATTATTCGTTTGCATGGGATTCCAAGGAGTATTGTGTCAGATCGGGATACTAAATTCCTTAGTAATTTTTGAAGGACACTTTGGGGAAAGTTTGGTATGAAACTTCTCTTTAGCACTTCACACCATCCTCAAACTGATGGCCAGACCGAGGTCACAAACCGCACTTTGGGAACTATTCTAAGAACT
Organism: Swietenia macrophylla; assembly: GCA_032401905.1. Taxonomy (NCBI): domain Eukaryota; kingdom Viridiplantae; phylum Streptophyta; class Magnoliopsida; order Sapindales; family Meliaceae; genus Swietenia; species Swietenia macrophylla. Next base: position 2,883,823 of record CP135570.1, on the reverse strand, counting down.
TTGGTGAGCAAGAATTTGAAGGATTGAGATATCAAATTAGCACATGCTGATTTTGCTTATAATAGGTTTCCAAGTTATACAACTGGTCACTCTCCATTTGAGGTAATGTATGGCATCAATCCTATCACTCCTATTGAATTAAGTTCTTTGCCAATCGATATTCAAGTAAGTGTGGATGCAATTGAGAAAGCCAAAGCAATGAAGAAGTTACATGAATCTGTTCGAGTCCAAATACAGAAGTTTAATGAAACATACAAGAAACGAGCCAACAAAAATAGGAGAGCAGCCAACTTTCAGCCTGGAGATATGGTTTGGGTTCATCTAAGGAAGGAAAGGTTTCCATCCAAAAGGAAGAGTAAGCTAGCACCAAGAGCCGACGGTTCATTTGAAGTCCTTGAACGAGTTGGAGATAATACTTACAAGATAAACTTACTTAGTGAATTTAGAGGAGTCTCGACTACATTTAATGTGGGTGATTTGTCCCAATATTTTGGAAGATGATAACCTTGCAGATTTGAGGGCAAATCCTCTTTAACCCCGGGAGGATGATGTAAATTCAGCACAAGGTAAGTCAACCCAGGCCCAAATTCGTCCAGCCCATTATCTCCTCAGTCTATACACTTCATTTGGCCTTAATTTGATTACTTGGAGTCAAAGTCATGGAGCAGCATTTATATGAATCTTTGGAATGAAAGCTAAGCATTTATGTGATTCTTAGAAGCATAATATGGAGCATTATGTAGTTATTTATTATAATTAATGCTTGTAGTCTCTATATAATCTGTAGCTTTCTTTTATGTTTGACCAAATATGTAATGCCTATAAAAAGACTCCTTTTTTTCTCATTTTGGGGATTTTGGCTGGTTGAATGAAAATATATTTCTTTTGAGTGGTAATCCAACTCTTTTTCCTTTATCCAAATTCTTGCCAAATTTGGTGGTGGATTTTTCCTTGGCTAGTGGCATTGCCTTTAGGCCCTGGATACTTGGCTTTTTATCTTTAAATTCTCTTTTGTTATCATCATTTGAAGAGTTTAAGAGTTCAAAACTCTAATCCCGTGAACAGTGACAAAGTTGAAGAACAAAACTCACTCTTAATTTCCGCAAGACGCATCAGATATGCATAGTTATATCTATTGAAAACATCAATAAATATAAAAATTCTAACTTACCCTTTTACTATGTCCAGTAAAATGGACTTTAGTCATCTTATCTAATAAGCCAGATTCACATACCTCATAAGATTCAAAATCAAATAAATCCAAAAAATCTATCTTTATAGAACTTGAAAATACAAGTTTCATTTATATGGTCCAAGCAACAATATCAGAGATAAGTAGAATTTGAATAATTTGATTTGATTATTTTAGTATTTATGTTATAAATAGGCATATCAAGGTTTAGAATATAAAGTTCATTAATTAAATGTACATTACTATAAAATATTTTATTTAAATAAATAGAACAACATTTGTCCTTTATTATAAATGAATAACCAATGTTGTCTAAACAAGAAATTGAAATAATATTTCGAGTTAATGAAGGAACATAATAATAATCCTTTGATTTTAAAACAACCCCAATGGATAAAGATAAAACATATGTTCTTACGGTTAACGTAATAACTCTTGCTCTATTTCTTACACATAAATCTACTTCTTCCTTTGTTAATATCCTACTTCTTTTGAAATTATATAAATTAAAATAAACGTGAGAATCACACCCAATATCTAATATCCATAATATAGAAGTAGATAAATTAATTTCTATAACAAAAATATATGAAGTAAAAAATCTCACTTTTATTCTTCTTTAGTTCGTCCAAGTAAATTTTGCAATTCCTTTTCCACAAAAAATCTCACTTTTATTCTTCTTTAGTTCGTCCAAGTAAATTTTGCAATTCCTTTTCCACTATCCAATCTTACCATAATGGGAGTATGTCCCTTCTTTATGTACTTTACCTTTTGACTTTGGTGTAGATGCATTAGGTTTGGGCTTATTTTTGTTTTTATTTTTACCCTTTGCTTTGAATTTTCCTTTGCCTTTTTATACCATCAATACATGCTTGGACTTTTCCATGTTTGCTTTAGTTGTTTATAACATGTTTGGCAATTTAGAAAAAAGTCTTGTTAATTTCATTCATGTTATAATTCATGATAAATTCACTATAATTATCTAGCAACGATTACAAAATAGCATTAGTGGCCAACTCTTGACCTCAAAGAAAACCTAATCTTTTTAAGCTCTTGATATACCTAATCATCTTGAGTACATGAGCACCAACTATGATTCCTTCTGACATTCTGCACTGAAATAAGATTTTAAAGATATCATACTTCTTTTGGCGTGCTTGCCCTAAATAGAGTTTCTCAAGGCACTCGATCGTATCAAATGCTTGTATTTTCTCATGTTATTTTTGAAAAACTGGTATCATCGTAGCTAACATAAGGTAACTGATGTCTAAAACATCATCTTGATGCTTTTTATAAACATTCTTCTCAGTCCGTAGGGCATTAGTAGCGGGTGGCTCAGGTATGAATTGCTTTAAAACATAAAATTTCCTTTCTTGTTCAAGGACTATCTTTAAATTCGTATACCAATTAAGGAAGTTTGTCTTATTCAACTTGCTCTTCTTAAGGATTGATCACAATAAGAATGTGTTTATGTTACTAGATGCCATAATAATAATCTATAACATAATATACAAAATAAGTATCATGCAATAATGTATTTAATTAAATTTTAATTAAATAATTTTTCCACTATTTTCTTTCTAAATAATACTCCCATTATTTTCTTTCAAATTAATATTCTTCATTATTAATTCAAAAAATTCTATACTAAAATTTTTTAGTGGGCCAGTATCTATATTTTACCTTATCTTGAGTTATTTTTGACTAATTACCCAAAATTTAGTTATTTAGGTAGGCAATATTTACCAATGATATCAAATGTAATTCTTCAATATTAGGTGAACAACATTTGTTATAATCCATCTAATGGAGCATACCCAATTTATTGCCTTTAAGTTCTCAATCTTATTAAGATAACCTAATTAAGTCTAACTCAATGATAGCAGTTTGGATATCACTATTATCCTATCGTATCTTACCAAGATTGGTATGATGCTTTACTTTGGCAAGCACACACTTATTCAATTGAGGCCTTGATAAGTACTACTTATTAAAAGGCTTGATTTAATATTTTAGTTATGAGAAATTTTGAATTTTAGAAAAAGTCTTATCATTTCATTATTAATCATGTATCTCTTGCATATATAAGAAAATAAACATATCATATTTATAGCCCATTTTATACCGTATTCCCAATCCAAGTGTAAATACAATTTCATCAAATGTAGTTAATTACAATTTCCTCAATTCAATCACATTGGTCCTTTTTAGGCCATAAATATGCACCATGCTTAACAAAATATATATACACAAATATAAAATCATATTATATTAATAACTTAAAGTTAAACTAGAGTTCTAAACATAACATTATACTGATACATTAACGGTCTCACTGGCCAGCCATTTTAGATGTTTAGCATATTTGTATCATAATATTTTAATTTATATATATATATATATATATATATTATTTAGTTCTTTCATTATTACATATCTGTATATTTAATAAATATAATAATGTCCTTTAAATATTGAGTTCAATTAGTTAAACATTATTATTAAATGTTTTTAGTCAAATATTATTATAAATAGGGTAACAACAATGCATTAAGACTAATATGTATAGTGACTGATAATAATATATATATTATGATATAAGATATCAAGTCAACATATGGGTAGAAATTAGTAAACTAATATACTGAACTAACCTATTATGAAAACACTATATGAATCATTGTATGAGTGTCATAAGTGATTCTTATAGTGATAATAGTATATTAGTCATTGGACTTAAAATTATTATAATTTCCAATATAGAGAATAATATATTTTGATATTTTCAAATATCATTTATAACAAAATAGACTATAAAGAAAATAATCAAATATGTCATAATTCGTGTAAAAAGATGTGTGTGATTAAAATAGTATTTGTTCTCCTATATAATAGGAGTGATATCTTGAGCCTTTTGATCGAATGAGATTTTGAAAGATACATGGCCATGCACAATAAGTTAATATATGATATTAATTTTATTTGATATAATAAATCTATTCAGGATATCAAAATAATATAAAATTAAATTATATGAGAATTACACATTTTATATCCCATGTTCAATTAAAATATATACGACAAAATGATTGAATTATACGGCAACATTGGTCAATGATAAGATGATGTCAAACTGCTGATATTTTCATTACTTGAGTAGTCATGATATATTACTAAACACCATTTATTACTTGTAAGACTAAAATTATATTTTAGTATTATTCTTAAGTAATGGAAACTTGGTCACGTATTGAGGTCGAGAATAATATATATATATGTATATAATTCTAAATGGGTTTAGAATTTGTTAAATTATTTAAGTATTAATTTTGACTAAACCCATTATGTAAAGATTGTATTAAATTTATTAGTACCTACTTTACTAAATAAATTAAACTTTATTAAAAAATCTAACAAAATAATTTAAGTTAAAATTAAAGATCTAAAATAATACTATAAATATGTGACATTTATGTTTTTAAGTGTGTGCTTAAAATTTATTTTTGTGTCCATATTCTTGTAAACAGAAAAATGCACAAAACATCATGCACTTAGATCATAGAAGCTAACACTTCGATTAGATTTCCGATTATCTGGATACCATAGAGACACAGAAGTAACTAATTTATATTTGTGATTTGAACAAAATCGTCTAATTAGAGGCGTGTATATATTTATAGCATTAAATTATATACATATAATAACACTAGAGTTTGTCGCAATGAATTTTAGAAAGTAAATTAATTATTTTGTGTATTTCTGTTGCATGTATGTACTAGTTTACTTACATTTGATAAGTCTATTATTTTACATATATTAATGTCATAAATGCTATAATCTTGCTTGATAGTTCTTGTACTTCATACTTATTTTATTTGTTTTATTATTTTGTTGGTATTTATAAGTAAAAAATTGAAAGAAAATTAATTTTGTAATCTTATTTCTTCATTTTTGCTTGTAAAGACATACAAAATAATAAAAATAAGTAAAAAAAACTCTAAAATACAAGAACTAACTGGCAAGATTTAGGCGTATATGACATATATATGGACCTCTCAATTGGTAATTGGAGGCAATTGAGGAAGATGGTGTGAGGTGGTATGTGTTGTGTAGAGGCTGTTATACATGCCAATGTAGCCTTTGAAAGATAACATAAGTATTTCTTTGAAAGTAAGTGTTTTGTTGATGGTTATGTGTGTTGCCTTGTGATAGACAATTATTGTAACGAGAATTTAGCTTCTAAGAGTCTCCAAAATCACCTCAATCTAAAAATAGAACCACATTCTCACCTTTACAATATTGGATAAATTTAGAAAGGCCTGATGTAAGGATCACTTGACAATGTTTCTTGCCTTAATCTCTAAGAAAATCTTATAAATCTGATATTTTATATAACATTGTGAAGACGGATGCAAATCATGTACTACTTGGATTACCTGGGTAGTATTATGTGGATGCAATGCACAAAGAAGAAACAACACATATTCATTTTCATGGATTCACAAGAAAATTGTAGTATTTCCTACCCAATGGAGTATTGTTATCTTGAAAGTAGAGGAGAGTGCATTGTTATCCATAACTCTCAGAGAGTGTGAATTTATGTAGGATATGAAAAATGCCAAAACCTAAACTTTCTTAGTTGTAAAAGGAGAAGAACAACTTAACAACTTAAAACTTAAGGAAGTTTAAGGTTTATTGGTATAATTTAGTGATTTAGTTATAGAAACAATGCAATTACCACCAATACAAGATATACAATATCAAATTGATTTTGTTTCAAGAGGTAGCTTGCTAAATCTATCTTATTATTACATAAATCTTAAAGTAAATGATATCTTAAGGGGAAAGGTGAATAAATTATCACAAAAAGGGCATATGCGAGAAAGCATTAGCCTTTATATCGTGTATACCTTACTCATTCTTAAGAAAGATGTTTATGCACAATCCTGCTATTATCAAAATAACTATGAGGTACTAATTTCCAATCCCTAGACTTAATGGTTTACTTGATTAATTAGGCAATGCCAAAATATTCATTATGATAGATTTGTGAAATGGTTATCATTAAATAAGAATTTGTTTGGGAGATGAATGAAAGATAACTTTTAAGACAAAGGATGAGATAAATGAGGTATTAGTTATGTTTTTTGAGTTATCTAATACACCAAGCACATTCATTCATCTTATAACTAAGGTACTCAAACCATTTAAGTCTCACTTTGTTGTATTCTATTTTAATGATATTTTGATTTATAATAAGAATGTAAAGGAGCACATGATTGTATTAGGAAAGTTTTGATCATATTAAGGAAGAATAAACTATGTTTCAACTTAAAGAAATGTATATTCTTAACAAATAGATTAGTATACTTAGGATTTGTGATAAGTAATCATGGTATTCTTATGGATATAGGTGACAGCTATTTAAGAATGGTTTATGCCTAAGAACATAATTGAGGTGAAAAGTGTCCATGGCCTAGCAACTTTTTATTACAAATTTATAAGGACTTTTAGTACTGTTGTCGTAGCTAGTACTAATTGCTTGAAGAAAGGGAGAATTCAATAGGGAGAGGCCAATTATCAAAACTTTTATGTAATCGACTTACTTTTGATATAGGCATATCTAAGACATTCAATGCAACTGATCTATTTATCTATCATCTAGAAGTGATATAGTATGATCACTCAGGAACCAGTTCTTTTCAAGTGAAGAGAAATGATAAGGAGTATAAGCAAACCATAACATACATATAGCAAAAAAATAAAAAAGAATTCTTTACTTATCAAAATATATGTGACAAACTCTAATGTTATTTATACATACATACATACATATATGATGCAATAGATTTGGCCATATCTCTGTATTAGATGACTTGTCAAGCCATAAATATAGATTGAATGCCTCTATATCTCCACGGTATCTATATGATCGAGAATCAAGTTAAAGTGTTAGCTCCTATATTTAGAGTAGCGATTGTTTTTTTTATATATATTTTTAAAGAAAATACATAAAAGTAAAATTCTAGATATACTTTAAAAATACAAAATATCATATATTTATAATGTTATTTTAGAATTTTAGTTTAGACCTAAACTATTGAGTTAGGTTTTTTTTTTAAAACCCAATCTATTTAGTAAAATATGCACTAACAAATTTAGTTTAACTTTACATTATAAATTTAGCCAAATCCAAACCCACATAACTTAATAAGTCCTAGACAAATATAAAATTCTCTCTCTCTCTCTCTCTCTCTCTCTATATATATATATATATATATATCAAAATTTATGTTCATGAATTAATATTACTATTATTTTCGATTTTAATGTACGATTTAATAAATTCTCATAATTTTATTAATGATACTAACATCTAATTTTAATATCGCATGCATTAAGTGATATCTAACAATAAATTTTGACTATCCACGTAACAAGAATGTTAATGTTTGGAGTTATCTTATTTGAGATCAATGTTATTATATAATTTAATTCCTTTTATCTTAACTATCTTAATTGAATACGAGGCAAGGAACGTTTCACTATCATACAGTTTACTTTTATATTTTTTTAATATTCTAAGTACACTTATTCTGACAAATGAAATCAATATTATATATTAACTTACTTGAGTATAACCATGTATTTTTATAGTCTCATTTAATTAAAAAACCCAAAAAATATCACTCCTATTATATTTGAAGAACAAATAATATTTTAATTACACACATTTTTTTACACAAGTCATGATATATTTGATTATTTTTTTATCGTCTATCTTATTACAGATAAAATTTAAAAATATTAAAATATATTATTTTTAATGTTAGGATCTATAATACTTTTAAGTCCAAAGATCACACATACCATTATCACTGTAAAAATTATTTAGGACACTTATCTGATGATCTATGTAGTGTTCTTATGGTGGGTTAATCTTGTACATCAGTTCACAATCTTGTACCCATATATTGACTTAATATTTTATACCATAACACATAACATATTACCATCAGTCACTAGATATGTTAGTATTTATATATTATTATTATCTTATTCATAATAATGTTTGATTAGAAATATTTAAAAATAATATTTAATTAATTAAACTTATTATTCTAAAACAATTATTACATTTATTAAACACATAAATTTGTAATTATAAAATAATAAATGATATGTAAATCTATAATATCATGATATATAAAAAATAAATAATATCTAAAAAATATTATTGGACTTAAAGCATAAACCAACAAGGAACACTTATGATTTATGATTACTTTATTTTATTATTTACTACTTAGCTTTTTTTTTCTTCTTTCTTTAAATTCTATTTTAGTTTACTTTAAATTCTACTTAATTTATGTTTTTGGTTCCTACTTGGTTCAAGGTTCTAAGAGGCTATATAAATGTAAACTTATTTGTTGGTATAAGGAAGATTATTATTGTTCTTCTTTTTTCAACAAAGAGTTATTTTAAAAGTGAGTTCTATTTTTTTTTTTTCGTTTCATCTTATTAATAATATAATATTCTTATGTCTTAATTTATGTAGATTTATGAAATCTATAAATACCTCCAGTAGTAACATGAGAGGGAACTTTATTGAGTAACAATTTAAAACATATTGAGGAATTAAAGTTAAACTATGTAGTAAAATATTAAAAACTTAATTGTTAAGTTCATAATTTTTAAGGGAATATTTAATGGTTTTGAAAAAATATTGGGATTAAATTATAATTGTACAACGTATTTGTATTTAATTATAAGTTTACTATTTTGATTAGGGTAATATTATTTAATTAATTAGATTAATTAAATAATATTTTATTGAGAGAGTATTACCAATAAGATTAGGAATTCATTTAGCTAAGTGACTATTTTACATAATTTAGGATTTGAAAACTCAAAATATGAAACCTATACACATCCCATTTGGCCCAAAAAATTTGAGAATAAATTAAGAGAGAATTTTTTTCAAAAGGATTGGGAGAAAATTCTTTGTAAAATTTTAAGGAATAAAAACCCTTGGTCTCTTTTCAAGAACTAGTATTTAAGAAAAGACATTTTACATAATCAAGATTTAAAAAAATACTGAAACCCTAATTCTCTACCTTATGTAATTACTAATAAAGACCACACAATTGGGAAGTTGATCTTGAAAAAAACTCATATAGTCTCCTTCATAGTTTGGTCATAACTTTTAACTTAATACTTGATTGATGTAATTCAAAAAGTTTTTGAAAGAAGATACAAAGATCTATAAATTTTTATTTTGCAACAAAATCCTAATTTGGATATTTACAGGGTCATAAGTGTAGGAGTTTACAAGTCTATCAAAAAACTTAAAAAGGCTTTAAGATTCATCATGGATAATTCAAAAAGCCAAGACTTATTAAAATTTTAACAAAGATTCAAGATCTTATTGGTGTAGGATATACCATTATAAAATTGTTAATGTTATTTATTAATGTTCATCATAAATCACACATATTAAAAGAATTGTTGGATGGGAATCAAGAAATTTTTGTTTCTTAATTTTCACTGCGTGTATTATTTCAATTTCCCAACAATGACATTAAAGCTTATTTTATATATGCATGGTTTATGCATTTGTTTGTTCATGATAATGCTTGATTCTTCGGTTGATTTGAGGATTAAAAAAATGATTTTTAATGGCAAAAATATCTGCACAAAGCTTGTTTTAGGATCATGTTTGTGCTGAAGTTTTTACCTAAAAGTTTATCTTATTTCTAATAAAATTAGAAATCACTAATAAAATATGTTTTCTAATGAGATTAGGAAAGTTCGTTTCTTAATAGAATAAGGAAGTTGTCACTTGATGTGATTATAAAACTCTTTCTTAATAAGATAACGAAAATTATTTCAATATTACCTAACAAAATTAAGATTTCTATTGAAAAGAAGAAGAAGAAGAAGAAGAAGGAAATTTTAAAATAATCCTAATTTGATTAGAAAGTTTTCAGACCTTAAATTAAATATGGTAAAGGTTTCCTATTAGAATTAAGATTTTACAAAATTAATAAAAAAAGTTTACCTAGTAGAGTAAGAAGATCAAGAATTTTAGTAATTAAATTTTAACTCAAAGAACTATAACTTGTATATCAATTGAATAAGTGAGCATTTACAATTTTTGATTATATATGTGATATATATGTTTGAATTAACGGAAAAGAGGATTATGGATTAAACTAATAGAATTGAAAAAAAATGGTCATATGTTAGTTATTATTTATTATAAGATTTTTAAATAAGGTATGTTTGTCCTACTTTTCTTTGTTTTGTTTTGGATTATAAAATTAACATTTGTAGTGTCATGATATGTGCTAAAAGCCATTCATGTTGTCAACTTTAAGAATATTTTATCATGTATATATTTTATTTATTAATGAAAGAAAGAGTTTTTTATTTTATAAATATAGGCTGTTTTCTCTATTTAGTAATGTATTTAAATAAAGTATATTTGTGAATTATTCTAATAATTTATTTAATTGTTAAATAAAATTATTAAAATTATTCCAATATGTTATATTGGCTTGCCAAGTGTTTGATAAAATACATGAATGGTTCATGCTTGATGTTTGTTGCATGTACTTCTATAAATTTTTCCTTCGTTAGCAAGGTCTAGCAGTGAATCTAAATATAAGGCTTTGGCACAAAAAAGAACAGAATTAACTTCGATGATTTTATTAATTCAAGAGCTAAACATATAATTAAGTAGAAAATTAATAATCTAGTGTGATAATATAGGAGTCATATCTTTAGTCATAAATGCAGTCCATCGTGAAAATAGTAAACATATAAAGATCGATGTTCATTATATATAAGACTGTATTTTAAATAGACATTTGGTGGTTAATTTCTTGCTAATAAGAGAACAAGTTGCAAATATTGTAACAAAGCCTTTGACAAAAGAAAGGTTCTGTTATTTAAGAGACAAGCTAAATATCATTCAAGACAATTTACCTTGAGAAGGGGTTACACATGGCTTGCTAATTAAGGCTTTCGAAAGTAAACCTTGAGGAACTTTATACAGCAAAGGTTCAAGATACATTGCAAGAATATCAAAGCAATAGGAATAAAAGAGCTAGTGAAGCATGTGAGGTGCCTTACTAGAAAACTAAAAATGATTATAGACAACAATGCATAATTACGAAAATTTTTTGCTTTTATTAATGTTTGTCTTTACATAATAGCTAGGGTTTTCCTTTCTTTTCCCCTTTATTTAAACTCATATAAATCTCTTACTTATATTGAGTTGTCAAATAAATTAGGTGATAGTTTTTGTACTATTAAAGCCTAATGGTTATATTATGCTTTGTGGTAGTGTATATTAGCATTATGAATGCTAATATTTGAGTATAAGTCAAAGTGCTTAAATAACTTCTATTGTAATCATCAATAAGTTAGTATTCTAAATTTTTTAAAAAGAATTACAATAAATATATATATGTGTTTGATTATGATTTTAAAAATATTTCTCAATTATATGCTATTATGAAAATATTAATTTTCACATTATTATGTATCATGTATTTTTCATAATGAAGTGATTGCTTATAAGTTATGTATATTGATATTAAAACATGAAAATGTGCACTGGGTTTTAAGTGATAAAAAAAATAATTTTGTAAAAAAACCTATTCATTAAAATTAAGATTTATGTGCTAGGATGTCAAAGTATGGCCATTACAAGTTTATAAACTTGTTTAGTAAGTAATTATATGTTTACAAGGATTATTTATAAGCGTAAAAATTTCTTCAAGTTTGTTATTATTGTTAAATATTGTTTAATGTTTAATATGACATAAGAGAGACATTTGGAAGTACCTCTGAGTATAGTGTGTTTTCACATTCATATAAGAACATATTTGAATATATGAGAGCTCTTACCTTTGAGTATAAGCATTTATTGTTTTTAAAAAATATATATCATACTTGCTTTTATCTCATATATGATATATCATTGATGAGTGATATTAACTTAACAAGTGATAAGTAAAGTCCTATGAAGTAGTAATTGAAAGAATATATTTCTAATAAATTTTAAGAAAAAGTTTTGAAAGTATTTAAGTATTACAAAACTTTTGAAACGACCATGAGTTCATCTCATGCCATATTATAAGTATGTATTATATATAAGTATATATATATTTATGCTTATAAAAAGTTAGTATACTTACTAAATTTAAAATTTATTATAATTTATTGTGATTCCTGTATGATTGAAGATTTAAGTACATAGTGAATGGATTTGATTGAAAATTTATTATTTTATTGTTCCTTAAGATTTAAGACTTTTGATGTTATTAAGTTTCGTAAGTTGTTCAAAAAAATTTTTATTATTGAGAAATGTTTATAAAGTTACATAAGTTAAATTTTAATATTTTTGCATAATTTAAGTTTTGTGAGCTAAAAAAATCAAATTCAAACTCTTTCGAATTTGAGGGCATTACACTCCCTCTCTAAACTTGCTTATTTTAACTTCAACTTTGTCTCCATAACTGATTTTGCAACTAAAATTTAGATTTTGTTTTGAAAGTGATTCAAGATAGTTTTATGTGCTTATATTTGTCATATCATGGATAAGACCTTGTCATAGCTTAGTTTATTTATTGTCTTGATACATGCACTCCATTTGTTTTCTTTATGCATATTGTCATATCTATAATTTCTTTTGTTAAATATGTGTTCATTTCTAGTATAGTTTTAATTTAGTCTATTTACACATACTAAGTAAATTCCTTGATAAACCTTTTTTGTTCTTTTGCACATTGGATGAGCTTTTAACTAGTATTTTAATATACTTTAATGATATTATTATGTCACAAAATACTTCTCTATGCAATTTATTGTTATTATAATCCAATTTTATTAGAGTATATCCTAAAAGTTATTCATGCTATCGGCTCAAAGAACATATTTATCTTGCACATACATTATGTATTAATGAAAAAAAGAGTTCTTTATTCACAATTGTACGCTATTTTCTTTATTTAGTCATACATATAAATAAAGTATATTTGTGAATTGTTCAAATTATTTATTTAATAGTTAAATGATATTATCAAAATTGTTCCTTATGAAAATTATATCGATTGGGCAACGATATTGAATAGTAGATATACTGAATGTTTTCGATGAATATCATGAGATGATATTAATGCGAGAAACATGATGGTTACATTATTAGAACATTAGTATGGATTAAATAGTTAGAAAACTATTTATTTAAATAGAACCATACAACGATAAATTACCTAATATTGTACGTAGTCAATGATTTATTATGTAATCGTACTAATGAGTGATGTTATCTTTTGACATGAGATATTACTGATGAATCTAGTATAGATACATGTTATTCATATAGTGAATAAGAATGAGACTAGTTATGTTTTGTATGATTAAACTTGTTTAGTCATATGTTGTTTGCATTTGGAAATGCGTGATAGTCAAGATGGGCTTCATTGACACGATGCATATTATATCAAAGTTTTTACTAACTCTATTCAGATTTAAGTTCCTAGGTAGGCATCGATAAATAGGTGAAAAAGTAAATCTCTAGTCAAAGTCATTAAATGACAAATGAAAGAGTTCGTGGTGATGAGTTTAGCTCATATAGATCGATGATTCGTAACTTTATCAGTAAAAAATTTTGATACACCATGGATCCTAAATCGATTAGGATTATATAATGGAAGGACTTTAATAAAATAATATGTACAATTGAAATAAAAATTGTTGAAGTATAACTTTATTATGGATTAGGAACTATGGCATATTAATAGATGTTAACTATAATCGTTGAACAATCAAATAGTTTGATAAATCCAAAAGGTTTAGAAAAAGTTTACATATATTTTACAATGAGCCCACATGGTCATACCAATCACCAAATATATTGAAAATCATTTGAGAGAGCAAAATATTATCAGTAATGATACTAGCATTTTTCAGATAATATTTAAATCGAAATAAATATATATAATCATTATATATATTTATGAATTCTTTAAAATATTTAAAAAAATTTTCTTGGATTTACTTTAAAATATAATTTATTGTAAATTATATGATCAAATTAATAATATTAATTATGTAAAAACCTAAATGAAAAAGTGCGATTATGGGATAATTACACATTGGTCTATATATATATATATATGCTTAATTACACTTTAGTTAAAAATTAGCCAAATATTTGCATTTTAGTCCAAGTACTTAAACATTCAAAATAAAAATTGTGAGATAATGTCCATATTATCCTTGACACATAATCACTTTTTAATTAAAAGTGAAGACAAATTTGGAAAGGCATAGATATTTCAAGTATATATTTATGCTTACTCTACAAAATTGTCTAATTTTGCAAGCAAAAACAAAAGCCCTTCCTCTCAATTTGGCTAAACAAGACTCTCAAGTTTTTGGTGATGTAAATTATGGTATTTCCACATAATTGGAGGTAAGTAATGATCTCTCATCAATTTAGTATTTATTAAATTTATCCAAGGTGCCATTTTATGCATATATAGGATATATGTATATTTAGCGTTCCATGTGCTTGTGGAAATGCATGACTGAATTCAAACTTTGATTTTATGTATGTTATAAGTATTCCAATCCAACAAATGGCATCAGAGCAAAATGTTTTCTTAAACTCACGACTGGACATATTTTGAGTTTAGAATCTGCATTATATTTTATTAAAACAAGTAAAAACATCATTTTTGTTTATTATATAAATCAAGTTACTTTATATAGCTCAATAGGAATGAATATTTAATATATTTGAGAAATGTATGTACTTGAGCTATACAACATCGATTTTGTTAAATTAGTTGTTAAGCAAAAAGCTCGAAATGAAATAAACCCTAAAGGTCTGTGGCATTACAGATTAGATCATATCGAAGAAAAATGCATAATTCAGTTTAAAAAAAGTGGGATTTTAGATCCATTAGACTTAAAATCCTATCCAACCTATGAGTCATATCTTAGAGATAAAATAAACCAATCACCTTTTAAGAGTAAAAAGAATAAAGCTAGTGAATTGTTAAAACTCATACATACAGATGTGTGAGGACCATTTAGTAAACAAACTCGAGGAGGGTTTGACTACTTCATTACCTTTAGTGATGATATGTCATGGTATAGCTATATGTGTTTGATAAAATATAAATCTAAATCTTTTAAAAAGCTCAAGGAATTCAAGAATAAATAAAAGAATAAACTGAAAAAAGTATTAAATCTTTGCAATCAAATCATAAAGGTGAATACTTGAGTACTGAATTCTAAGAATTTTATGACAGAAAATGAAATAGTTTCCCACTTGACTTCTTCTTATACGCCACAATCTAATGGTATAGTGGAGAGTAGGAATCGTACTTTATTAGATATAGTACAATCAATGATGAGCTTCATAAATTTTCGTTGTATCTGTGGGGTTCTGCCTTACAGACCACTTTGCATATCTTAAATAAAGTCCCATCAAAATCAATTTAAATGATTTCATATGAGATATGGAGTGGTAAGGAATCCGGTCTCAATTATATGAGAATTTTGGGTTATCTAGTTTATGTTAAGTTAGTTAATACTGATAAGTTGAAACATAAATCAGAGAAAAGTTGGTTTATTAGATATCCTAAAGATAGTTTGGGATATTATTTTTACTTTTTTTCTGATCAAAGAGTTTCAATAATTAGGAATACACATTTCTTAAAGAAAGAATTGTTAGAAGAAGTAGGTACATGTAGAAATATTAAGCTTGAGAAAGAGTTCTCAATATCTCAAACTGACATTAGTATGACTGGATTATCCAGTCAGTTGGCCTAAATACCAATTCCAGTGCGGAGATTTTTTAGAGTATTGAAACCTCTAAAATGATACGAATTTCTTCAAGAGCATGAGTATGACTATACTTAGTGGAAAAAACTGATCATAGTGATAATCTTAGAAGTTATGAGGAAGTTATCCTAGATAAAGATTCAAGAAAATGGCTAGCGGCAATGGAGTCTAAAATTCAGTTTATATATGCCAATAAGATTTGGACACTTGTAAATCTATCAGAAGGAATAGTTCCTATTAGTTGCAAATGAATATTCAAAAGAAAGATTAATAAGGATGGCAAGGTAAAGATCTATAAAGTTAGATTAGTGGTAAAAGGTTATACCCAGAAACAATGGTTTGATTATAAGGAGATATTTTCACCAATAGTTATGATTAAGTACATCCGAATTATACTAGCCATTGCTATAGACCATGACTATAAGATCTAGCAGATGGATGTAAAAACTGCTTTCCTCAACGAGTATCTTCAGAAAAATATTTACATAGAATAGTCCATAGGTTTTGTATCCATTATAGATAGGAATAAGGTATGTAAATTGCATTAATCCATTTATGGATTGAAGCAAACATTCAGAAGCTGGAATATGCGATTTGAGGAGGTGATCAAATCATATAGGTTTGTGAAAAGTCCAGATGAACCCTGTGTTTATAAATAGGTTAGAGATCATGCCATAATGCTTCTTATATTGTATGTGGATGTTATCTTATTTATAGGCAATGATATTGGCATGATAACTAAGGTAAAAATCTAGTCATCCAGAAATTGTATAAAGAAGTTCGTATCTATAAAGAGATGACCTATATCCTTGAAGTTCGTATCTATAAAGATAGAGTGAGGAAGATAGTTAGATTATCCCAAAAATTGTATAAAGAAGTTCAACATGTAGAACTCTAAGAGAAGACTCCTGCCCTTTATCTATGGTCTTTATTTTTCTAAATATATGGGTCTAAAAACTGATGAGAAACGATAGCGTATGCATAATATATCTTATGCTTTAGCAATAATTAATTTGATGTATGCAATGTTATGTACAAGGTCAGATATAGCACATACCGTAAGTATTATGAGCAGATATCAAGCTAATCTAGAGGAGAAATATTAGTTAGTTGTGATATCAATTCTTAAGTACATAAGATGGACTAAGGATTTAATTTTGAATTATGGATGTCATGAGTTAATCATTTAGAGGTACTCAGACTCAAATTTTCAGTTAGATATCGATGATAAAAAGTCTATCTCAGCATTCATTTTTGTATGTAATGGAGGAGTTGTTAGTTGAAAGAGTTCCAAACAGACTATGACGACTGACTACACAATAGAAGCTGAATATATTGCTACTTCAGAGGCAGCGAAAAAGGCTATTTAGATGCGAAAATTCGTATATGAATTTGATATAGTTCTTAACATGGCTTATCTGATAACTGTATTTTGTAACAACACTGAAACTATTGCTTAAATGAAAGAACCAAGAGCACACTAAAAATTTAAGCATATTTAGTATAAATATTATATTTTAAAATAATATTTAAATCGAAATAAATATATATATAATCATTAGATATTTATAAATTATTTAAAGTATTTAAATAATTTTCTTGGGTTTGCTTTGAAATATAATTTATTACAATTTATACGATCAAATTGATAATATTGATTATCTAAAAACCTAAGTGAAAAGTGTAATTATAAAATAATTACACATTAGTCCATATATATATATGCTTTATTACATTTTGGTTAAAAGTTAGTTAAATATTTGTATTTAAGTTCAAGTACTTAAATATTCAAAATAGAAACTATGAGATAATGTCCATATTATCCATAACATACAATCATTTTTTAATCAAAAGTGAGAATAAATTTGAAAAGGCATGAATATTTCAAGTATATATACATGCTTACTTTACAAAATTGTCTAATTTTGCAAGCAAAAATGAAAACCCTTCCTCCCAATTCGAGCAAAAAAAATTTTCAAGTTTTTGGTAATGTGAATTGTGATATTTTCGCATAATTAAAGGTAAGCAGTCATCCCTTATCAATCCAGTATTGATTGAACTCATCCAAGGTGCTATTTCGTGCATATATAGGATATATGTATATTTAGCATTTTATGTATTTGTAAAAATGCATGAGTGAATTCACATTTTGATTTTATGCATATTTTAAGTATTTCAATCTAACAAACTTAAGCTCCTTCTAATGGAAGTTGCACTTGCTTTGTTGGGAGTATAAATAATGGGAACTTAAAAGTAAACTTATAGTTTGAAGGGTTTAGTAATGATCACAATTCTCATTTTTACTTTAGAAATTAAAATTTGGTCTTAACAATTAGCAATCATTTAATATTAGGATTTTTTTTTTGGTGCGTCATATAGATGATATGAGTATAACACCCTAAAATTCAGAAAGATTCGAAATGTTATTTCTTAACTTACAAAACTTAAATTATGTGAAAGTACTAATATTTAACTTATATACTTTTATAAAATTCCTTAAAAACCTTATTGAAGATTTAAACAACTCGTAAAACTTAATGACAATAGAAGTCTAGATTGTCAAATGTACTAAATCCTCACACATACAATATCCTTCTTTATCTCAAAAAATCACAATAAATTATAGTAAGAGATAACTTAGTTAGCAAACCAATTTTTGAGGTTTCAAAAATCTAAAACATCTTTGTCAAACATAAAAATTCACAATACATGCTTATGTATAATAATGCAAATAAGTTAAAAGACTTATAAAATATTTTCTTTCTTTTCTAAAGCACTTATTTCTTCTTTCAAAAATATTTAGCTAACCTTTACATAGGAATTTTTCATAATGAAGAGTAGTCTGAATATTATAGTTACAATATATAAACAAAAATCAAACTATGGCATATTAAAATATATAAATCAAAATTTGATCCACTAAATGAAAATAAAAGCTCTATAAGCAAAGTCTAGGAAGCCTTCAAAACCTTTTGAAATGCTTATAAAATATTTGCTTAGGAATTTTTCATAACAGAGAGCAATTTGAACATATAAATAAAAATTTGTTTATGGTGGATCGAAACATATAATTAGAAATCTGACCCATTAAACAGAAATAAGAGCTCTATATATATGTTTTAATACCATAAATACATACATACTTTAATAACACGATTTTTGTCAAACCACAAATACAGATCAGTTATTTTTGCGTCTTTATGGTATTTACACAATCAAAAATTTAATCGAAATGCTAACTTTTATGATTTAAGTGCGTCTCTATTTTTTGACGCAAAAAATAAATTTTAGATACAGATTTAAAAATGTAAATATTACATGTTTATATATTTCTATTTTAAGTCTTTAATTTTGATTTAAACTATTTGGTTAGATTTTTTTATAAAACCTAATTTATTTAGTAAAGTAGATACTAATAATTTTAGTTCAATTTTTACATAACATAATGAACTTAGTAAAAATTAATATTTAAATAGTTTAACGAATCCTAAATCCATTTAAAATTATATATATGTATACTATTTTTTATCTTAATGTGTGATTCAATAAATTTTTGTAACGGTGACAATAATATTAAAATTCTAATTTTAATATTACAAGTAGTAAATGGTGTCTAACAACACATGACAACTAACCAAGTGACAAAAATATCAATAGTTTGACATCATTTTATTCGTGATCAATTTTATCATGTAATTCAATCTCTTTGTCCTAAATATTTTAATTGAATACAAAAAATAAAATATGTCGTCCTTATATAGTTCAATTATATATTTATTTGATATATTAAGTAGACTTATTCTATCAAATAAAATTAATATTATATATTAATTTATTTGAGTATAGCCATGTAATTTTTAAAATCTCGCTCAATCAAAGGGTTCAAAATATCACTTTCATTATATAAGAGGAACAAATTCTATATTAATCATACACATCTCTCTACACAATTTATAACATATTTGATTATTTTCTTTATAATCTATTTTATTATAAATAAAATTTAAAAATATCAAAATATATCATTCTTTATATTGGAAATTATGGTAATCTCAGATCCAAAGATCATAACATCATTGTTACTATGAGAATTATTTATAACACTCATATAATAATCCATAGCATTCTTATTATGGGTTAGTCTAGTATATTACTTCACTAACTTATACTCATGTGTTAACTTAATATCTCGTATCATAAAACACACAAATTATTATCAATCACTACAAATACTAGTCTCTATACATTATTGTTACTTTATTCACAATAATATTTAACTAAAAATATTTAATAATAGTGTCAAATTAATTAAACTTACTATTTTAATGGTATTATTACATTTGTTAAACACACAGATATATAATAATAAAATAATCAAATAATATATATGTATAGATATATAAATAAAAATATCATGATACAAATATATCAAATATTTGAAATACTATTAGATTTATAGCATATACCAATAGATATAACTTATGGGTATATAACAGTTATTTCGTACTCGTATTTATGGTTGGGGGCATAAGACAAGCCTCTATTATCAAGTCGCTGATAAGCTATGTCTTATCTGATCAATCAAAAAATTAACGCATTCCAACTATAAGAGATGAGTTAGTCATATAAAGATGCTTATGACCAGATAAACATCGCTCATTACCTCTTCTTCTATAGTCATCGAGAACATCTTTATATGATTATCTCATCTCTTATGGTTGAAATGCGTTGATATTTCGGTTGATCAAATAGGACACATCTTATCAGTGACTTCATAATAATGGCTTGTCTTATGCCATTAACTATAAATTTGAGTACAAAACAATTGCTACACACCCGTAAGTTATACCTATTAGTATAAACCCTAAATTCAATAGTATTTTGGATATTTTTTACATTTGTGTTATGACATTTATATATATGTGTCATTTAATTATTTCATTATTATAATATCTGCATATTTAATAAATGTAATAATGTACTTAAAATAGTAAGTTTAATTAATTAGACATTATTCTTAAATATTTCTAATCAAGTATTATTGTGAATAAGGTAATAATAATACATAGATACTAGTATGTGTAATGATTAATAACAATTTATGTATGTTATGATATGAAATATCAAGTCAATATATAGGTATAAGTTAGTGAATTAGTATACTAGGCTGACCTATTATGAGAATGCTATGTGGATTATTATATATGTGTCATAAACGATTCTCATAGTGACAATGATATATGTGATTCTTGAATTTGAAATCACTATAGTTCACAATATAGTAAATGATATATTTTAATATTTTTAAATATCATTTATAATACGATAAAATTATAAAAAATAATCAAATATGTTATAATTCGTATAGAGAAATGTATGTGATCAAGATATAATTTGTCACTTCTATATAATGAAAGTGATATCTTGAGCCCTTTGATTAAGTGAAATTTTGAAAAATACATAATCATGCTTAAATAAATTAATATGTGATATTGATTTTATTTAATAAAACAAATTTATTTAGAATATTAAAAAAATATATAATTAAATTATATGAGAATGACATATTCTATATCTTGCATTCAATTAAGATATTTCGAACAAAGGGATTAAATTACCTAGTAATAGTGTTCACGGATAAGATGACGTCAAACCACTAATATTCTCGTCACTTGAGTAATCATGATATGTTGTTAAAAAAAGATATCAATACTTTATTACATTTATTCATGATCTTAGTAGATATAGCTATATATCTTATGAAATAAAAGTTAGAATTTTTTGAAAGATTCAAGAATTTAAGAATAAAGTATAAAATCAATTTGGTAAAAATATTAAAATACCTTAATCAAATCGAGATGATGAATATCTAAACTAAGAATTTTATGATCATTTGAAAGAATATAGAATAGTTTCACAATTTAATCCCGTACTACACCATAGTAGAATGGTGTATCTAAAAGGAGAAATCAGACCTTATTAAATATGATTCGTTTTATGATAAGTCATACAAATCTTTCATTTTTTTTTTTTTTTGGGACATGCTTTTGAAATAGCTATATTCACACCAAACCGTGTTCCATCTAAATCAATTCAAAAGACTCTATATAAAATATAAACTGGTAAGCATCCTAGTTTGTCTTTTATGAAAATTAGGGGTTGTGAGACTTACATAAAACATCAAATTTTTGAAAAACTTGAACCAAATTCTGGCAAATATTTTTTTGTGAGGTATTCGAAAGAAACTAAAGGATACTATTTCTATAATCCCATCAAGCATAAAGTATTTATTGCTAGGATTGGTATTATTTTAAAGAGAGAATTCATCTCAAGAAAGATTATTGGGAAGAAAATAGAACTAGAAGAAATTCGAGATCCACGAGAAATAACTTAAACACAGATAAAACTTAAGCAGAGTTTACAAGTGGTTAGGAAACAAGAATTTGCTTCTAAAACACAAGCCTTGCATAAGTTTAGTAAGACATGTCATAAACTAGAGAGATATAAATTTCACATAACTTAATATGGTGATGTATTGCTTATGGATCAAAATGAACCTACGATCTATCAAAAAGCAATAGTAAGCCTAGATTCCAAAAAATGGCTTGAAGCTATGAAATTTGAGATAGAATCTATGTATGTTAACCAAGTATATACTTTGGTTAATTTACCTGAAGAAGTAAAACCCATTGGGTACAAGTGAATCTTTAAGAAAAAGACTAATATATATGGTAATATACATACCTTTAAGAGGCATTTGGTTGCAAAAAGTTTTAAATAAATTCGTGATGTTGACTATGATAAGATTTTTTTTTTCCAGTTGCTATGATTAAATACATTTAGAATTTAATTTCAATAGTTATATTTTATGACTATGAAATATGGTAAATAGATGTTAAAACTGTATTTTTTAATGAAAATATTTTAGAGAATGTATATATGACATAACCTGAAAGTTTTGTCATTCTAAAAAATGCCAAAACAGTTTACAAGCTACAAAAATTTATTCATGGATTAAAGCAAGCTTCTCAAAATTAGAATTTTTGTTTTAATAATACAATTAAAGAGTTTGGTTTCATTAAAAATAAAGGTGAACATTGTGTTTATAAAAAAGTTAGTAGGAGCAATGTTGTCTTCTTAATATTATATGTAGATAACATACTACTTATTAGAAATGACATTTCAACTTTACAATCTGTAAAAGTATGGTTGGAAAAATGCTTTTCAATAAAGAACTTAGGTAAAACTACTTGTATGTTAGCTATTAAGATCTATAGAGATAGATCACAAAGACTACTAAGCCTAAGTGAGAGTACTTACATAGATAAAATGTTAAAGAGATTTAAAATACAAAAATTTTAAAAAGGACTCTTACCTATGTCATATGCAATAAATCTCTCTAATAATCAATGTCCTATAACATAAAAAGAGAGAGATCGCATGAGTAAGATTCGTTATACATTTGCTATGAGATCTATCATGTATGTCATGTTGTGTACTCATCTTAATGTCTTATATACTTTAAGCATAACAAGTGGATATCAAGAAAATCTAGGTAAATGCTACTAAACAGCTATTAAGAATATTTTTAAGTACTTAAGAAAAATTAAGGATATATTTTTAACATAGCGGGTGAGGAAGAGCTCATTGTAAGGAGTTACACTAATGTTAGTTTTTGAACCAATAAGGATGACTCCCACTCGCAATTAGGTTTTGTGTTTTACCTTAATAATGGTGTTATGAGCTGGAATAGTTCAAAGTAAGGGGACAGTGGCTGATTTTACAATAAAGGCTCAGTACATTGCTACCTTTAATACAGCTAAAGAGGTTGTTTGGATCAAAAAATTCATTGCTGAACTTGGGGTTGTCCCAAGCTTTTCTGACCCAATAGAGTTTTATTACGATAACAATAGGGCTATTGTATAGGAAAATGAGTTCAAATCTCACCAATAATCCAAACATATACTTCGGCGCGTTCATCTCATTTGAAAGATTATCGAGAAAGAAAATGTGAAGATATGCAGAGTAATAACAGACGTTAATATCACTGACCTATTGACAAAAACTCTAACATAGCAAAGACATGATGACCACACTATATCCTTAGGTATTAGATATATGGGAAATTAGATTAAGCGTAAGTGGGAGTTTACAGGTATATAACCTAAATTCAATAGTATTTTAGATATTTGACATATTTATATTATAATATTTTAATTTATATATATTATTTAATTATTTTATTATTACATATTTATGTATTTAATAAATATAATAATACCCTTAAAATAGTAAGTTTAATTAGTTAGACACTATTTTTAAATATCTCTAGTCAAGTATTATTATGAATAGAGTAACAATAATGTATAAAAATTAATATTCTAGTGACTAATAATAACATGTGTGTATTATAATATGAGACATGAAATCAACACATGAGTATAAGTTAATGAACTAATATACTAAACCAACCTATCATGACAATAATATATAAATCATTAGATGAGTGTCATAAATGATTCTCATAGTGATAATGGTGTATGTAATCTTTAAATTTATGATTACTATAGTTCCCAACATAGAGAATGATACATTTTAATATTTTCAAACGTCATCTATAACAAGATAAAGTATAAAAAAATAATTAATTATGACATAACTCATGTAGAGGGATATGTGTGATAAAGATAGAATTTATCCCTCCTCTATAATGAGAGTGATATCTTAAACTTTTTTAATTAAGTGAAACATTAAAAAATACATAACCATGCTCAAATAAGTAAATATGTGATATCGACTTCATTTGATAGAATAAATCTATTCAAAATATCAATAAAATATAAAAATTAAACTATACAAGGTTAATATATTATATGTCTCATATTCAATTAAAATATTTAAAATCAAGTGATTGAATTACACAATAACATTAGTCATAAATAATATGATATCAAACTACTAACATTCTTGTCACTTGAGTAGCCATGATATGTTGCTAGACACTACTCATTACCTATAACACTAAAATTAGATTTTAGTGTTATTGCTAACGTTACGAGAACCTATTAGAATATATATTAATATCGAGAATAATATATATATATAGAAAGAGAGAATTCTAAATGAGTTTAAGATTTATTGAGTTATTTAGGTATTAATTTTAACTAAACCTATTATATAAAAGTCAGACTAAATTTATTAATGCCTATTTTATTAAATAAATTAAATATTATAAGAAAACCTAATGAAATTGGTTAAGTATAAATTAAAAATTTAAAATAGTAATATAAATTTGTGATATTTATATTTTAGAGGTATGTTTAGAGTTTGTTTTTACATCCTTACTTTTGAGAAGAGAAAATGTATAAAATATCACACACTCAAATCATAAAAACTAGTACTCTGATTAAATTTTCAATCATATAGATATTATAGAAACACAGAAGCATTTGATCTATGTTCGTAATTTGATAAAAATTGTCTAATTAAAGTTATGTAAGTATTTATGACATCAAATTATATATATAAGATAATACTAGAGTTTGTCACATGACTTTTGAAAAGCAAACTATTTATTTTGTGTATTTCTACTGCTTGTATGTACTAATTTGCTTACTATATATATATATATATATATATTATATAATTCGTCAATGTCATGATACATAAAAAATAAATATGTTAAATATTTAAAAAATATTATTTAATTTAGGATATATACCAACAGTTTCACCATATGGATTAAAGGTTGCTTTTCAATAATAACTAAAGTTAATCCAGAAATGTCTTGTATATATGTATTTGCTTCCTGCAAAATAATAAGTGCAAGCACCTTATCATTTTCAATTATAATTATAGAAATACTTACATATTCCTCTTCAAAGGCAATGGTTCTAAGTAGTAGGCTCTCACAATTGTTAACATCCCTGAATTTTTATTTCCTATTTTGAAAAATGATTTAATAAAGTGATCATAAAATTTAAATCTTTTTGATCTTTTTAAATATCTAACAAAGTTACAGCTAATCATTTTTAAGTCCAACATTTTCTCATCATGCCTATATAGCCTTGCTTCAGTTAGATAGCCTCAAATGTGGAAATGTATAAGGCTAAGCTTTTTGTTAATCCATAATTCATGTAAGGTTTTAATCATTACCTTGTTTGGAACTCGATTAAAAATGTACACTGTGGTTTCCAAGGCTTTCCCTTAAAGCGATTATGGTAAGAAAAAATGACTTATCATGCTCTTGACTATATCTTTTAGGATTCTATTGTGTTTCTTAGCTAGACTATTTTTAATTAGTGTTCATAGCATGATGTATTGAGGAATAATGCCATAATCTTGTAAGTATCTCGCAAAAAGGCCAAAGATATTGTTCATTTGATCCATCAAATCTACTATAGTTTTCACCACCATAGACAGATTTAACAGCTTTAATTTTTGTATTAAGTTGATTTTTAATTTTAGCTTTATAAGTCTTGAAAACATTCAGTGATTGAGACTTCTTATGTATCAAGTATAACTACCCATAACAAGAATATTTGTCTATAAAAATAATAAAATATTATTGGTCATTTTAAAAAGCAATAAGAAATGGACCACCAGTATTTATGTGTATCAATTCCAAGACATTAGAACTCCTATTGGCACCTACTTTCTTGATATTTGTTTTTTTTTCACTTAATGCATTTAACGCAGATTTCATAATTTGAAAAATCAAAAGAATTAAAAATTTCTTCTAATACAAGTCTTTGAATTCTTTGTCTAGTAATATGTCCCAAACCTTTGTGCCATACTATGGAAGAGTTCTTATTTATTAATTTTCACTTTATACTATAATTGCTCATATGCAAAGTTTCGTTTATATGTGAGGCATAGAAATCTAATTTATATAGATTATCAATTAAAAAACAGTACCAATAATATTTGAATATTGAAGACTAAATTTTCATTTCTAAAAAAACAAAAATAACAAAATTTATCCAAACAAGAAACAGAAATTAAATTTTGTCTAAATGATGGTACATAATAAGTCTCATCCTAATCCAAAAAAGGACCAATTTTCAATTGCAATCTAAATGATTCAATTGCCTCAATAAGAACTTTGTTGCCATTGCCTACATACATGAATCTTTTAGCATCATTTGGCACTCAACTCTTTAGATAACCTTACATAACGGACATATATGAATAGTTATGCCTAATATCTATCCACCAAGTATAAAATAGTATTAAAGCTAAATTAACTTTAGAACAAACAAAGTTAATAAGCTTACCTTTCTTTTCGAGCCACTTAGCATGCTTAGAACAATCCTTCTTCACATGACTAGTTTTCTTGCCAAGAAATAGGTGAACTCCTTATTCTTTTTTATTGCACATTAGGTCATCAAGTCTTAGATTGCACAACTCATTTACCCTTGTTGTTCCTTTTTCTTTGCTTATTGGAAGCATTTAACATGAGAATTAATTGTTAAGTGAGCATTTTCTATCTTTTTTTGCTTTAGTCTCTCTTTCTTTTGCACACATTGGGCAATAAGCTTGTTAAAAATCCATTTTTCCTTTTGAGTATTATAACTTATCTTAAAAAAAAACTGAATTATGTAGAAAGAGAGATCAATATAAAGTGCACAAAAATGTCATCAAATAATTATAACTTTAATGCCCTTAAACTAATAATAAAATTAGACATTTTCATAATGTACTCTATTACAATTTCATTGTTGAGATATATCTTAGAAGCCATTCATGTTATTGGCTTCAAGAATATATATATATATATATATATATATATTTAAATAATTTATTTAATTATTAAATGATATTATTAAAACTATTTTATATGAAAGTAATATTGAATGGGTAACAATATTACAAAGTAGGCATACTGAATATTTTTAATAAATATTATGAAATGATATTAGTGCGAATAACGATGAAAATCATGTTATTAGGATAATAGTACTGATTAATAGTTAGAAAATTATTTCTTAAACATGATTAAATTACGATAAATTACATCATAATTTATGTAACTAATAATTTAATGTATAATTATTCTAGTGTACGATGTAATCCTTTGACTTGAATATCATGGTTAAATCTGATGTGAATACGTATGATTCATATGATATAAAAGTAGAAGACTAAGAATTTCTTGTATATTAAAGTCTATTTGATCATGTGTTATTTACATTTCGAAATGAATGATGGTATATATGTGTGTAAATGAATGATGGTGTGTGTGTGTGTGTGTGAGATTGAAGCATGCACTAACTCTATTCGAATTCAAGTTTCTAAATGAACATCAATTAATATCTAAAATATAAATTTCTAGCTAGAGTGAATTAAAAGTTATATGAAAGAGTTCATAATGACAAATTATGATGACAAATTCAAAGGATATTGATTGATAGTCCGTAATTATATTGAGTTTAGATTTTTGGTATTTTATAAACCTTTATTTGATTAGAATTGAACAACTAAAGAACATTACCCACACGGTATGTGTAATTTGAATGGGTTTGATTAAATATTTCTTCATTATAGTTTAGGAACTATAATATATTACTAGATATTAACTATAATCGTTAAATTTTTAAAAAATTTGGAACAAATTCACAACTAATCCAAAATAAATCTACATGATCACACCAATAATCTAATGCATTGAGAAAAATATTATATGTAGAGTGTTAATATCTTCTGGGATAATATAATGATCGAAAGAAATATATAAAAATGTTATATATATATTTATAATTATTTAAAATGTTAAAAATTTGCATATTCTTTTATTTATTTATTTTCTTCTAATTTAATATAAATTGCATAATATATTAATAATAAAGATTATTAAAGAACTTAAAAATAAGTTTGAAAAGTCAAACTTATTTAATAATAATTATAAAATAATTATCATTAAGCCTTTGAAAATCTTTATCTATTATTTGCTTGATTGTTAAGTTAATAATTTTGGACAAATGAAAGGATTAAAGAGCAATAAAAAATATTTATTAGATAAATATCTTGATTATTTAAATAAATATGCATTTGTTTTTCATTTACGTAAGTGAGAGAAATAAAAAATTGAAAAAACAAGCTCTTTTCTCTCTTTTTCTCTAAATTTTAGCCAAGGCGTTCACAAATTTAGGTAGTATATAAATTGTTGGAATTTCATTGTTTTGAAACTAATTTTTATCCAATCATCAAATTAGCAAAAGTAAAACCTTAAACTATAGCTAGTATTTAACATATATATTTAATATATGTTAAAATAAGTACGAGATACTTAATATATTTGAAAATCTTTTCACCCTTTGCCTTTATACCGCATTGAAAGAAGCTTACCAAGAATGGTGTTTGTTTCAACATTTTTTGATCCAATGAATCAGTCTACTATTGGGCTAAAAAATTTATCAGCATTTTTCTCCTTAGGTATTGCTCCACTAATGGTATCAGGAATGGTTCATGAGTATAAATCTAATGTAATTAGAACACTCCCACTTTTGAAAGTTAGCCTTTTCTCAACAGTACTTTCAATTGTAATAATATGAGGCTCATCAATTAGGATCGCTTAGTCTATATCCATGCAGCCAAGAACAATAGTGATGTGCTCATTCTAAATCTTGAAGTTTATGCCATTAATCACTGGAATGTTATTCAAACTTCCAGATATAAAAGATGCACTAACTAGAAATAGAACAAAATAATATGCTCACAATCAATAATAATCTCATATATAGAATGTCTAAATAACATCAATGCATATAATATTATCATGCAAATTTATTCTTAATATAATAAAGACTATAAACTATGAGAAACAATTAAGTGGATCCTTAAAAGATATTTTGCAAAAAATTGAAATTTTGTCTTTTGATCAGAAATAACAATTTAAACTTTACTCCTAAAATAAGAACAATAAATATTGACAATAAAAACTTGCCAACAATATATCCACCTTTGGGCTACCATATTATATGCATGGAAAAATGTTACAAAAATATCATATATTTATTATCTTATGTCCATCATCTAGCTGAAAATAATAATAATAATAATTTTTCTTTAAACTGGTTATATTTCGCATAGATATTGATATACTTTACACAACACTTATATTTTTAAAATAAATTTATATAATAGAGGTCACTTTGGTGACATATTATTGCAGTTTAAATTGATACAATGTATAAGATTTACAAGCAACAAAATAAAAAAAAATTATTATTAAAAAAATATAGACATAAATTAAACAATATGAAGTCCAAAATAAATTGATATTAATTAAACAATATTAAGCCCAAAGCAAATTGATATGGATTAAACAATATAAAGCCCAAAATAAATGGACATGGATTAAACAATACTAAATTCAAACTAAATGGACATGCATTAAACAATATTAGGCCGATAAAAAATAAAACTACAAAAGCAACAAACAGCCCGCGTTTGCCACATGACTCCACATCTCACGGTTTTCTTTTCCAGTCACAAATCATTCTTCTGCTTCATCTTCTTCCTCAATGATCGCCAAAAGCTGTCGCCATTACGGTTGTAAAATTCAACGAAACCTTATGACGGTAATGGACGATGAGTGATTAACTTTATATCATCGAATTTGCACCTCTTTCTCAAACCTTATGCACTTTGAATCTATTGAACAAAAACGGGTTCTGCAACGAGGAAGAGATATAGTCGAAAAAGATGTTCTGAAAAGTATACAGAGGCCGAAATAACAGCAGTGGTTCACAAAAGAAATATGTCACAATGCAAAATTACAACGACGTATTGAAATTTTATCACAACAATTTTTTAGATAATCTAACCATTATTATCACAAAGTTCGAAATAATTGAACTTAAAAGACTGATACTATTTAAAAGAACCACAAAAAATAAAAGTTTGATAGTTTAACATGAATACAATTTTATCAAAATTTTAATTTTTGTCGTTCGTTCAGTAGTATCATATCATTACAGACAACAAATCCTTCTGTACCAGTATTATTCACAGGCACCAAGTTTGCTTTTCAATTCTTATATATGCATCTTTCATTTGCCTGCATTATTTTCTACTAAAGAAGAAGGAACTCAATTTGATACATGGACAAAAAGGATATACTAGAAAATGGTTGAATAGTTGTTCGGTTTGCAATCAGAATTTGAAATACGTTGTTAATAGAACTGAAGCAACATAACAATAACTAGGTCAATTTTCATGGATAACAAAATATATAGCAGCGATATTACAATACCTAGACCATTTCTCATGGACAACAAATATATAAGGTTACAAAAATTTATTTTTTAATTCTTAAAATTAAATAAATTATTTCATTAATTTTTTGGAAAATTGTATCTAAATTACATTTTAAAGTGTTTTATGATATTTTCATTTGATTTTATTGCATTGCAGTATTGGCTTTTCTTATTTCACTGAATTCTTGAATAAAGATTAATAAAAATGAATAAATTTCCTAAACATCCTAACGCACAACATGATGCATGCCACGCAATTGGAATACAGATAATTATTTTAAGATTTATTAATTTACCAAAACAGGCATGAAATCATAGCGGCTTACAAGTGTCTTCCTCCTCAAAATGGAAAGCGAAGGGTAATATCGTCAACTTAACCTCTCAATTTATTAATCAAACAAATCCAAAACCCAAATCGAAATCCATCAACGTTCTCCTCATTCCGTCACTTGCATCGCCGATCACAATAAATAAATAAAATATCAATTCAATGTTCTTTCTTCTTTGAATTAAAAATCTCTTCAGTTCTCTTACACTTCAGAAAATTCTAACGATATGAATAAATTCAAAAAATTAGATGAATTATTTGGTATGAACAAATAAATTATGCCCGATTGAATTTTACAATGCGAGAATGGCTCAGTACAGGCAATCAGGGACGGAGAGATACGGCGCACTCCACCACCACCACAACTCAAACGGCACGTTGTCGAACAACCACGCGTCAATAGGGATTCGCTCCACGCCGTGCAACAAGCAGGTTCTTCGGTTTCGGCGATCGGCTCGGCCCGACAAAGCTATCCGGCGCCTATCCATCGTCTCCGTCATTTTTGTCCTCTCTCTCGTGTTCCTTGTCACTATCTTAGCGTATTTTTACATCTCCGGATACAATAATCACAATGACGATCATAAAAAAGGTCAGTTCCTTTTCAATTTTCAGAAGAAAGATCATTAAATTCGAATAATGTCTGTCTTTTTTTTGTGTGTGTGATCTAATTAATTTCATTTTTTAATGTGTCATTTTGTATTTATTTATTATGGTTTCTAGTAAGTTTTCTCCGTTTGGTTGTATGGAAAGTGTGGAAAAAGATAAGATAGTAGTATTTTTAGCTTCGGTTTGGTTCAATAATGAGAAAGGGAGCTCAAATTCAGTAAGCCAACTAGTTATATGAAAGTCAGTCGAAATCTGTAGATTTGATAAGTATTATTTCAAAGCCAAAAGAAGTTTCATTGCTTATTATATTCTAGGTTTGGGCTTCTTGTAGCTTAATAGCTTTCGCTGCCACCACGAATTTGGTTATTTACTTCTGAAAAGGAAGATTGTTAGATTCATTCTCACTTTTCCGTGTTTGATTGGCATGGAATAATAGTTAAATCTCTAAGAAATCTATGTATGTGCTGATGCAGAAGTGAATAGTCACCGTGCAGTGGATGATGACCTGAAGAATGACCTTGATTTTCTTACAAATGTGACACGGACAGACACATTTAAAGTCCTTGGTTTTGGCAAGGGTTCAATAGCACATGGTCGAGATTCCAGATACTGGGACAAGGATGATAGGAGAAGAGATGATGATTACAATGAGGATGTGGTGGAGCATGCTAGCATGGCTACTAGGAATGAATCTGCTAGTATGGGCCATGTTTCTGTGAAAGTGGATAACAGCAACAAAAAAATCTCTCTTGATGATCCTCATATGGGTTCAGAACGGAAAGGGGTTGGGTTGTACAATGAAGCAGGTCGTAATGAATTGAAAATGTATGAAGCAGAATATGAGGCATCATTGAAGACTGCGGGCCAATCAGAAAACAACAATGGAATTGAAAGTCAGGAATCTAATGTTAAGGAATTTGGAGTGCATAGCGAAGCTATTGATGTAGATGATGAGTACAATGATAATATTGCATTCCATGGTACTAAATTTGAAGAATATGATTATCTTGGGCATGACAAAGTGGACCACTCTGATTTAGCAAAAAATCAGAATCAATTTCATAGGGAATCCTCTGATTTTTATGATGCTGGAAAGCAAGATCAGAATATTGCAAAGAAGGTTGAGGAAGTCTCCAACAATGTGTCCAGGGGTGGTTCTCTGATATCTCAAATTTATGGCAATGATGCAAATTATAAACATGTCAGCCTTGGTGGTGTTAAATCTACTAAAGCGTCACGATCAGAGACAAAAAAGAAAGCAAAACGCCGTAAATTTTCTGGTAATTTTTCGGTTTCTGTTATTCTTTTTCTTTTAAGTCATATCTTCTATTACTCAGATCATCTGCGCCCTTCTAACCT
Source organism: Swietenia macrophylla (assembly GCA_032401905.1). NCBI lineage: Eukaryota > Viridiplantae > Streptophyta > Magnoliopsida > Sapindales > Meliaceae > Swietenia > Swietenia macrophylla. The sequence goes on along the minus strand of CP135570.1, from coordinate 2,850,210 downwards.
GCCTTTGTTTTCTAGATTTTGAGATGAAACAATGAAAATTCATCTTGACGTGTGATAATGAGATAACTCAAATCACCTTAGAAAATTTGAAAAACTGCTATTAGATAGAGGCATGCATTTAGACTAAGCATTAAAGGTAGGTAAAAATTTTGCTTTATTTTGTAGTTTCTAAGAATTAATTGACTTTTCCTTTAGCCATCTATGTATTCCTTCTCCTTTTGAACATTTCTTACAAAAAAAGGTCCATGCAATTCTCATCGGATGCCCAAAAGTTAAGGGCCTGCAATGGTTCCGATTTTACCCAAAACTGCCAAGAACCAAATTGAAAAACTGGTTCTATTTGAAAATAAAAAATTATTTAGAGGAATCGAACACCAAACCTCATGTAGAAATGCAATCTCTTAGCTACACGTATGATGTTACACAATTTAGTTATAATATTTTATTTAACTTAATTTACTTTTTGAAAGTAAAATAAATATAAATACATATTCAATAAATTATTTAATTAATAAAACAATAACATTTAAAATTTTTCATTAAAATTATAAAAAATTAATTTTGTTAACTTCAAATAAACATTTTTAACTAAAACACACACGTGTTATTGAAATCTATTGTTGAATTGGTGTAAATATAACTTTTTTGTAAAATATATTCATATTTAGTTTAGTAAATAATTTATTAAAGAAGAGAACACTTTTTATCAGTTGATCTACATAGAAAGAATTAATCAATATGTTTATAATATTTTATTTAATTTAATTTGTAATATTATTTGAATAATAATTTAATAAAATTGTAATGTGTATATATTTATTTTAAAATTATCGAATAAATTAACAGCTATAATAAATAAATATAAATGGTATAATATTGTTAGATATATAATTGTACTATTATAAAAAAGAATTTAAATGATTTCATAATATATATAATATTAACTCAAATAGTAATACAATATATTTCAAATAATTTATTATATATTAATTCTTTTTAGTAACTTTTTTCCTTCTCTTTCATTCACTCTTTTTTATTTGTGTATTTTACCGTTTCTATAATTTAATACCATTGATTTTAATTTTTTAAGTAATTTTTTTGTTGAATTAAAAAATTAAAAAATTGAGATAATTGATAAATAAGTTACCGTGTTTCTGAACTGGAACTGAACCGGAACCAAAAATAGGGTACCTTATTACATGGGATAGGTTCTAGTTTTGAATAGAATCAGAACTGATTTTGCTCACCCCTTGGTAAAGTTATTACAAACTTATGCCAGTAAAGAAGTGGAAATAAAAAGTTTTGAGATTCTATGGATTAGAACAGGAATTTATTTCAAATGTTACAAATAAGCTGGACTATAAAACAGGGTTAGTTCTTAAGTGAAATTGCTGCTTCGTAATAGGTTTTTAAGTGGGTTGAATGGTCTGAATAAACTAGGTGAGTTGCAGCTTAGGGTTTATTGAAGAGTTAACATATGGAATCCATTTTTTCTGCATTATTATTATGTCAAGGGATTTTTTAGCTTAAGAAAATTTTGTGTTCCTTGAGTAACCATGCTGTCTTAATCCTGTAGTTGGTTATGGTAATGGAGCTAGCTGGTACTAGTTGTATGGCAGTGGAAGCAAAGGATTTGGTTGAAATTTGTTTTTGATGGTTAGTGTATTATTTATTGCTTGTTGTGGAAATGGAGAGAAGGTAAGGAACTGTGAGGACATGGCAAAATGCCTGGGAAAGTTGATGCGGGGAAGTGATGATAAGTATGTTTATGACATATCTACACCTGACCAGAATAGTAATTGTTTTGTGCTTGGGCAAGGAGACTAACATACATTAATTCTGATTGAAGCCACTAATTTACTTATTTTCTGTAATATTAAGTGTATGAAGCTGCGGGTTATTATTTCTATTAGTTGGTGAGGGCCTCAGCTTGGGAAATAAACTTTGTTATTTTGAAATAAAGAAAGGATTTCATATGTGATCATGTGTAATTTTTTGAACTTTTTTGGGGTTTTATCCCTTATTTGAGCTCTAAACAATTTTAATTGTATGAAGCTATGGTCATGTAAAAACTGTTATGTCTATGTTTGCTGCTTTCCTTAGCCCACATCCATTGTTTTTAATTTTTTTGGCTTGGGCTGTTAGTTGAGAAAAGAAGGTTTGGTGGGCAAATATTGCTTTTGTTCAAGTGCTGTTAATCTCATGAGTTTGAGCAATAAAGAAAATATCTAATTATAGCTTCTAAATACCAACTTGCCCTTTTAATTGTATGGTTAGATTTAATTAATGATATTTTAAATGCAAACAATCACGGGCACTGATGCTTTTTATCAAACATTTTAATTAATTGAAGAGAGGGTTGAAAAGTGAGTCTTTGTCGCTTAACCTGGTTTGGATACCATATTGAAACACCTTCAATCCTACAAGTTTAGCTTAGGCAAAGGGGCTCAACAATAGTGCATGAAAACTTGGCAGTGTTTATATTCAAGTAACCAACTCACGTGTTATTGGATTGGTGGTGCTTGGATAAATTTCTGAACAAATTTGTTAGTAAATGTTTAATATGATGAATTTTCTAAAATGTGGCCCGTAATATTTCAAAGCCAATGCTCATGAATGCTTGATTGATATGGATGCTTGAAACCCTCTTATTATACCTTGATCACTGAACCTGATGTCTTGCTCAGTCATAAATGTGTGAAACAAAATTTTGATTTTCAGATCAGGATCAAGAAAAGGATTTCCTAAATACTTAAGACCCTGATCACAACATGTGACCAATGTAATGGACAAGCCAGTGAAAGAAGTAATTGTGTAGTTTGTCATGTATGTAAACACATGAATATGCACCCAATTTGGGTTACCATTTACCGCATGACTGGACAACTTAACTTGCTTTCGACTTTTAAAATCAAACAACCATGATGATTCTCAGCCATGTTGTAAATTATTCAAATCTAATCATTTTGTTCACATTTATGTTAGTTGATTGTTTGGATGGTGCATTTTAAATATCATTTTTTTTTTAATCTTTTACTGACATGTCATATTCAAAATTTCTAGGGTCTTGTGATGTTAAGATTATAAATTCCACTGCACAGCTTGTGGAGCCTTTAGAAAGTCGAAAATTTGCTAGATTTTTCTTGCAGTATACGGGAATGGAGGAGAAGCCTGATGGAGAAGCAGACTGGGAGCCTAGATTTGCTGGGCATCAGAGTTTGCAAGAGCGGGAAGAATCTTTTTTAGCACATGATCAGAAAATAAACTGTGGCTTTGTTAAAGCTCCCAAAGTATATCCAAGTACCGGATTTGACATGGCAGAAGATGATGCAAATTATATTAGTAGATGCCACATAGCTGTTGTCTCATGCATTTTTGGAAATTCAGATCGCTTGAGGACACCAACTGATAAAGCGGTAAGAACATAAAACTTTCACATTCTATTTGTAGTGCTTTTCCAAAGATGTAAATGTTTTGTTACAACATAATCTGAATATAATTTGGCCTCCAGTCAGATTAATTTTCATATTCTTGAATCATTAATAAGGCGCTGTACAGCAAATCTTGAGCAAGCCTCATAATTTGCCTAACATGTGATTTGATCTATATAGTGTGCATGGATCACGCACTACATGTATACTGCATGCATACTTAGATGAGTAATGGCTGTTTATTATGAAAAAGTTTGGTTTTGCTTCTTTCGGCATCAATGCAGTAAAAGTACTCTGCTGCTCCAAACAAGATTGTCTGTTTATATATATTGCTGTTGTTTCTGTTAGTATTACATCCATGGTCCTTGTCTATTTATTTTATAAAACATGGACAATCATTGCCCTATTATCATGAAAGTAATGACCTTTCAACTCCTTAGCTAAATTTGCATGATTGATTCCAACACATTTAGCTGCTTATTTCAACTCTGGATGTATTTAACATGTTAGTTCTTCTCAAGGTTTAAACTTTGATCACTGTTAAATGTGATGTTAAATTTAGTTGTCAATAGCGAATTCCATTTCCAGTGAGTGCTACAAAACACTGATAACAGATGAGCAGAAAATTGTGGAAGACATAATGGAAGAAAATTCTGCAGAGGGACGTTTATGTGGCTAAGGCATTAGAAAGGACACGAACTTGCTCCATGTTTTCTTTAGAAACTTTTAGATGGAGGAATGTGTATAAAATGTCGAATTCAACTTGCATAGTGATGCATAAAAATTCTACTACAATCATCAAAGGCCTCATTATCTTACCAGTCACAGTGTCCCAAATGTATTTTCCACCTCAAGAAGGGCATAAATCTAAGATATCCAAGTGTTGAAGGAGTTTGTGTCTATAAATTCTATGTTCTGTGAGATGATGTTGTTGGATGCAATAATTTTAGAAGCCCGGTTCATGTTTCATCATGTTTAGAATTATTATGAGAGAATTTGTCTAGATAATCATATATGCTAACACTGTCTCACGTTTTTGGGTGTGTTTTATACAGAGTTATAATGGAATATTCTTGTGATTTCTTAACAATAGACAAATTTTTAGTTGTTATGGACCTCTGGTTCACTTTTGTAATTCTTTTCTCTCTATTTTTTCATTTTTGTTTTAAGTATACTCAGGTCAAGAGAATAATATTTTTTGGGTTTTTTCCTCTAGCATTTATTTTATTTTTTATTTATCAGAGATTAAATAAAATTTTATTGCTACACTACCCAGTTCACTTACAAGACTAAGCTCTTGTTTGTCAGGTATTATTGGCTTCCATACTGTTGGTTGGAAATTATTCATCCCATTTGTATTTTTTTACTTAAAGGAACTCCCATTTGTTTCCTGTAGATGCATGACCATGATGTGATTGGGGGAGTTTGACGTAGTGTATCTGATAGATTGCTTTTGGGTTCCTAGGCATTTGTTTAATCTATTTCACTTGTTGTGCATGTTGCATTTGCATGGTCTTGAGTAAAGTGCCATCATATTGGATTGCAATTTTAGTTTGTAATATGTATCTCTTAGTAATTTCTGAAACCGATATGTGATTTAAAATTTTAATTGAGGCCTCAATTACTGTTTCCTTATGCAGGTCACTCGTTTGTCAAGGAAAAATGTTTGCTTTGTTATGTTCATGGATGAACTCACTTTGCAAACACTTTCTTCAGATGGTCATATACCAGATAGAACAGGTTTTATTGGTTTATGGAAGATAGTTGTGGTGAGGAATCTTCCTTATGCTGATATGCGTAGGGTGGGTAAAATACCAAAATTTTTGTCACACCGACTATTTCCTTCTGCAAGGTGAGAATCAGATTAAACGTGGCATATATTTTGTATTCTCTGCTGTGTAGGCTTGTCATTATCATTCCACTAGTGAAATGTTTATTCCTCACAACACAATTCATATGCTGAGATATGAGGCATGATTCTTTTGCATGCATCCACATTTTTTTTAGACCTCTATTAGTCTTTTAATGTTTCCCCTTTTGCAGTTTATGAGCTATATTAAACACAGAAGTTCAGAGTAAATCCGTAAACTTAACATCTGAAGGATTGATGGAAATTTTATTTGCTGGGCTGGACTAACCTGCATTAACTCAAAATTAGTTCAATAACTACTTGTTTATGCCTAAATTTTTAGATGCCTTGGAGCCATAGTTCTGTGCAATTTGTTGTCTACCAAATATCAATCTTTTAAACCAGTTGGATAATCATTTACTCTCAGAAAGATCATCAAATAAAGGATTTCAATGCGGAATTAAGAAACCTTGATTAATTGAATTTGTTACAGTGGATAATTGTAGTCCCTGACAGTACAAGGGGGGAAAAAAGAAAAGAATAGAAAGAATTATCTATTATGCTCGCCGATTCTGGTTCATGTTTTCATCATTGCCATTTTCATTCTTAGTAACTTCCTTCAACTAAAATTATTTAATATTTTTGTTTTCAAAGGTCTGGTATATAGAGGCACATTTTATTAGAAATTATATGTGGAAACTTGGTTTAAGGTATAACTTGTCCTTTGAAATTACAAATGTGCCAAAGACGAGTGTTTCATGTGAATACCCTCTTTTTTTCGTCTAATCTTCTGCATTTTGAAATTTTCTCAGATACTCAATCTGGTTGGATAGCAAATTACGACTCCAACTTGATCCTTTACTCATCTTGGAATATTTCTTATGGCGTAAAGGTTATGAGTATGCGATTTCTAATCACTACGACCGACATTGTGTTTGGGAAGAAGTTGTGCAAAATAAGAAGCTGAACAAATATAATCATACTGTGATTGACCAACAATTTGCATTCTACCAGGCTGATGGGTTGAAAAGATTTGATCCCTCAGATCCTGAAAAGCTTCTTTCAAGCAGTATGATTTTCTTAAACTGTATAATTTATGTATTTATCCATACATGCATAAATTTACTTATCATTATTTTATGCGAGATTCATTTTGTGCTCCATGCAGATGTTCCTGAGGGATCTTTCATTGTGAGAGCACACACTCCAATGTCAAATTTGTTCTCTTGTCTTTGGTTCAACGAGGTTGACCGATTTACTTCTCGTGATCAGCTAAGTTTTGCATATACATACCAGAAATTGAGAAGGATGAATCCTGGCAAAATGTTTTATCTTAATATGTTCAAGGTATGGAGTACCATTAAGACCTTGGTAAAATAGAATGGAATATCCTCGTACTTGTCACAGAATCATACTAGCTCTTGAAGTTTCTTTTTGGCAAAAATCCAATGCAGGAAAGGTGAAGCAAAATTTTGATTAACAGTTTTTCGTTGTTTCCCTGCATTGCAGGACTGTGAGAGGAGAAGAGTGACTAAGCTATTTCGTCATAGGTCAGAGGAGAAGCGGTATGTTCATCAACAAGCAGCAATGTAAACTGTGTACCATATTCTGGAAGGTGTTTTCTTTTTGTACACTATGCTTTTGCTGCAACTGTGAAGTTATTTCCTGCTGCCTCAACATGTTGTAAAAGTGTTGGTTGCTCACATAGTACTTCATATTCTTCTACTCGGATTTGTAGAAATTCCGGGTATGCAAAACCATTTATGACAGTGATACCTATAGATGAGGTCAACATTTCTGCAGCCCTTTGGTCTCAATGCAGAAATGAAATTCAGATATCCATTTATCATTCATTGCTTCATTTAGCTCCAAGGAAGCACCCAATACGTTGTACTACAACTTGAGTTGTAATTTTTGTTTCATTTTGGTTCTTAAAAATTTTGATGCTTCATTCATTCTCATTCAGGGTTGTATGATATTTGGGAAATTTGATTGGTAATGCTGGATACTCAAGCTTACATTATTGAAAACAGGATGTTGCATTGTTATAGTTTTTCTGAGATGAAATGGGTGTTGTTGGGCATCTTTTTTACATCAAGATTAAAAGCAAAATAACAAATGCGCTCATGATTATTGAGCCTCACATATTACATTTGATTTCATTATTGTTTTATAATATATATATATATATATATATATATATATATATATATGTTGATGCTTTGCCACTTTAGTTTTTTAAAAATTATTAAAAATCATTTTTACATTTTATTAATGTGACGTTGTATCCACTTTTGTCTTTAATTGTTGAAGAACAAATGGGGAAAATGAAAATTTTGCAACTTAGATTTTAATTAAAAATGGAGCTATCGGCTAACTATCCGTTTTTCTTACCTTATTTCAAACGGCTAGCACAAAATATGCACAAATGTTAAAATGTATTTCATAGATATCAAATATTTTAATATGTATCAATTAGGTATACTTAATTTGCAAGTATTAGTGTCGGTTAAAATAATTTTTCTAAAATAATTAATATGTCCACTAGAAGGTATCACACAAATACATATTTCAAAATAATTCTATTTTGAGGATGATTTACATAAATAATTACATGACATTTTTTTTTTATCAAATCAATAAAAGGTATATTCTAGAAAAAGATATGGTTTTTTTTGACAAAATAGCTTTTTTAAAAGTCTAAATTTATTTATGGCTCAAAAAAATAAAACTTATTTTTAGTTAAAAGAGAGATTTTTGGACCAAAATACTCTTTCTTCTTTACAATATTTGGTCATAAATATCTACCAATCTCAATTTTTGGCTAATAATTTCTATCGAATGTCAAAAGTCTCAATATTTAACAAAAATACTCAACCAAACTTCAATATTATGGACATTGGTTAATATTTTTGATTTTTGATAGAAATTCTTACTTAGTATGAACATTTTGAGAAAAATTTTATATTATAATGCAAAATTTTCATGTTGAGAATTTGACATTATAATGCAAAATTTTGAGAAATTCTTCATGTCAACATTTTCAACCATACATTGGAAAATAATTGTTGCATTGAAGTTATGGTATTGGGTGACATCAATAGTGTTGGATGTCAACACCCCTTAAATTTGACATGTATTATGATATGTTGGATATTTCTAAAAATTAAAACTTGTAAATAAATTTTAAACATTTTTAAAAGAGTTTTTAAATTCAATTACTTCACCTCAACGTCAATATACAGTATTTAATGGTCTATTGTGCATCTAGTAATTTAAAACTATATATATATTTCCTCGTATTTACATAAACATGAAATTTCACAAAAAAAATCTTTTTGTTGGAAAGCATCAACCTGAAGTTTTTAAAATCAAAGATAAACAATAAATTTTTTTTTAAAATTTAAATAATATCTCAATAAATAATATTTAAGATATTTTAAAATAGAATTTCATATGGTAGCAGTGAGAGCTGTTCATACGTTGGCAAGCCGGGTGTTCCAGGCAGTAAGTCCCGAGGGAGGCCATAAGACCGTTGGTAAGCCTAGGTGTTCCAGTAGCTACTTTGATTCCAGGATTTTGTGTTTTGAGATATTTGATTGCTGATAATTTTGATGTGTAGTCCTAAGATTATTATTCAGTAATAATTTTAATTATGTCTTCTTCAATTAGAAAGATGTTTGGTTCAAAAACCAAAGACAACCCCAGAGTCATCAAATCCAGAGAACTCATGACTAAAATTACCAACTTTAGTCAAAAAATCAACAAGGATACCTTACCCAATATTCCCTATAGCACAATCTATGACATAGGTTACTTTGATTACAAAACCGCAAGCTCAATCAAGGAACACGAAGAAACCCTTTCTCTTCAAAATGAATTTGAAGAAATTAGGCTTCTCAATTCCACAGCCATCAATAGATACAAAGAACAAGGCTTCAACTACCTCCATTTTGGGTTAGTCCAAATTGCAATCAAACCCCTTTCAAGAACAGGATTAGACTCTCCAATCTTACTCATGCTTAGAGACAAAACCTTACTCAAATTCGAGGATTCAATTTTAGGAATAATCCAGTCAAACTTATGCAATGGTTCCATATATTTCAACTGTGCTCCGAATTTCTAAGTTAGCCTTTTAGATCCAACCATTTTGGATACTCTTGTACTCAATATTCATGCTCCAGAAACCAAATTTACTCAACATAGACAAGGTTACATGCTACTTTACAGGATTTACTTTAGGCAAATCACTTCTCAGTTCAACCCGAAATGCTTACTCAAAGATGACCGAGGAGAAACAACCATGCTTAGTATTCAAACGGAAAGAGATGATACACCAACCTCCACCTACACTCCAAAACTCCTTCAATGGAATGAAATCACCATTCCAGAAGTATGGAGATTCCAAAACCCACAGGTTCCAAGAAATCTAGTGCAAAAAGATCTTAAACAAGTAGTAGAAACCTCTGATGGTCAAGTTTTACTTAGATTCAATTCCTTTAGACAACTAAGAACATCAAGCAGTTTTGCTGAATTTCAAGCTGCTAGGTCATCATTTTCAATGGCATCAACTTCTAGACCAAATAGGATAGAAGAGGTAGAAACTCAAAATTCTGTTAGCTACTCAAATCCCGTGGCTGAACCAATACCTCAACAAACTCCTACTCCCGGATCCCCCACATTGTCTGACTTTCAATCCATCAACATGATTACCAATGACAATTTTCAAATAGACAAAGACTTTCTTAGGCAAGATTTCAAGACAGAAATCAATAAACCCAAGGTAGAATGGTTTTATAAAAATTTTGATGAGACAAAACGTACCCAAATTAGAGAAGTTTGGTATGACGAAATGAATAGGCTCAAAGTCAACATCCCATTCTTCACATGGTTCCAAATGTATTTAGATAATCATCACATAGAATACCCTTTCAAGACTATTGATATCAATGTCAATCATAGTCAACTTAGGAAATGGGAAACCAAAAGTCATGGTATTATTCAATCTGTCCATCCACCATTAGAATCCCTCAATCTTAAAGTTTCTGAAAATAGTATTCCAGCATCTCCCTTTAAGATCGCCGACAATAGACCCAATACAGATACTACAAATTTAGGAGATATCAAGAAGGTTTACGAACAAAATAACTACCAAAGTCAAATTCTCCACACAATTTCCAAACAGGTCAGTCATATCGAAGACAAGTTAGACAATATCCAAACCAAACAACCTAACCAATTTCCTTCCAATGTTTCACCACCGTTATTCAAACCTTATAACTTGCCACAGTCCCAACAGGAAACAATCACTTTTCCAAAAATCGACCTCTTAGATCAAATCAACAAAAAATTGACCATGTTACCAGGTTCATCCAATGTCAATGCCATAGATGAAGCCAATAGTGTACAGACCAGTGACACTGAGCCCGTCCAAATAGATAGAGTCCAAAGACAACAAAGGCCCAAAATCAATTGGAAGAATAGTTCAACCCGAAACTATTACCCAAGGCCTACCCCGCCTGATATTCAATATGAAGAAAGATCCAAATATGTCAGTACCCAATACACTGGAGAAGCCATCTATGAATGGAATATAAATGGTAGATCCGAATATGAAATCATGAACCTACTCCAAGAAATAGGCATGGCCGCCATAGCCTATAAAGCACTCAAAAATACAGACCATACAGCTGCCAAGTACATAGTTGCAGGATTCACTGGATCCCTTAGGTACTGGTGGGATAATAGTTTAAGTATCCATACTCAACAAAGCATCCTCAACCATAGTGAAAAAATCCAAATTGAAGATGATCAAGGTTTTATTACCGAACATGAGAAACAAAATGCTGTAGAAGTCCTTATCCATACAATAGGAATGCATTTCATAGGCAACCCTCAAGAAGAATTGCAAAGTTCAAAAATAGTCTTAACCAATCTTAGGTGTCCAACTTTAGGAGACTTTAGATGGTATAAAGATGTCTTCATCACCCATATTTTCCAAAGACAAGACTGTAATGCGTCTTTTTGGAAAGAAAGATTCATTTCAGGTTTACCCAAATTCTTTAGTGATAGAATACTCAAAAAGTTAGTTGAATTCACGGGAGGAAGCTCAATTCCTTGGGATTCAATTACTTATGGTCAATTGTTTGCTTTTGTCAAAAAGGAAGGACTGGCGTTATGCCAAGAACAAAAAGAAAAGAAGAAAACCGAAAGGTACTCATTTAGTCAAACTGTAGGAAGTTTTTGTCAACAATATGGTTATGAAAAAATCCAACCACCATCCCGTAGAAATAAGCCCAAGCCCAAACACATTACCTACTATTCCAAGCCCAGAAAACAAAAAGCCCAATTCAATGAGTCTTATTATAAAACCAATAGGAGGTACAAAAATCAATATCAGCCCAATAGAAAGTCCAAAAAGTATTTAGTTTGTTGGACTTGCAAAAAGCCCGGTCATACCTCAAACAACTGTAGAACCAAAAACAAAATCAACGAAATTTTCAAAGACCAAGATGACCTCAGAGAAAAATTTAGACAACTTCTATTAAGTGAAGACTCAAATAGTACTCAAGATAGTTCTGATGAAATCCAACAAATAAACAACTTTAGTAGTAGTAGCGAAGACAATCAACATTGTAGTTGTTCTGATGGTATATGCAATTGTACCAGTATCAATATGATTAGTAGAAATAAACAAGACAAACAATTCCTCTTAGATATCATAGACAAGATTGACGATCCAGACACTAAGAGGGAATATCTACTCAAGCTCAAGGAAATCATTACCCAAGAAAACCAAGTCAATAACCCAGAACCCTTTAGTCTCAACAAAATTTTCGAAAAATACCCTACTCAAAACCTTTTTAGACAGGTTACAACAGGAGAATTTCAAGAAGAGGTTAAATTACTCAAAAAACAAATCAAGGATTTAAACCAAAAAATTCAAGAACAACAGATCCAACAGCTACAAACCAATGTTAGGTTAGAATTGTTAGAAAACACCCAGAACAAAGGAAAAACTGTTATAGATAACCAAATTGCAAATCAGCAAGCTGAACCAAGTCAAGTCCTTGACCCCGAACAACAATTAGGTGATAGTGATTTTATTCAACTTATTAATAGGATCAATTTCCAAAAATGGTATATCAATATCTCCTTACACATAGGCAATAGTTTTCATCTTAATACAACTGCCTTAGTTGATTCAGGAGCAGATCAAAACTGTATTAGAGAAGGTATCATTCCAACCCAATATTACGAAAAAACCTATGAAAGGCTTAGTAGTACAAATGGTTCGAATCTCAATGTTAGGTACAAGTTATCCAAAGCTCAAATCTGCAACCAGAATTATTGCTTCAAGAATAGCTTTATCTTAGTCAAAAATCTCAGTCAAAACATTATTTTAGGTACACCTTTTCTTACTCAAATTTATCCTTTCCAAGTAGACGACAAAGGAATCTATACTCAAGTACTAGGGACCCAAATTACCTTTAATTTCTTGTCCCCCATCAATAACAAAGAAATAGCTTTACTTCAACAAAATTCCATTAGTCAGCAAATCAATCTTATAAAAAACAAAGAAAGTCACATCCAAGCCTTACAAAAAGAAATTCATTATGCCAAAATAGAAAAACAATTAGAAAATCCTACCATTCAAACAAAAATCTCTGACATTCAAAAGTTTTTTGAAAAACAAGTGTGCTCGGACCTACCCAATGCCTTTTGGGAAAGAAAAAAGCACATTATTCAATTACCATATGAAAAAGATTTCAATGAAAGACAAATACCTACCAAAGCTAGACCTATCCAAATGAATCATGACCTCCTTGAACATTGCAAAAAAGAAATTCAAGATCTACTCAATAAAAACCTCCTTCGAAAATCAAAATCTCCTTGGAGCTGTTCTGCCTTTTATCTCAACAAAAATTCTGAGATAGAACGAGGAGTTCCTAGGCTAGTCATTAATTACAAGCCATTAAATAAGGTTTTACAATGGATTAGGTATCCAATCCCCAATAAAAAGGATTTACTCAAAAGATTATATGACTCCACCATCTTTTCTAAGTTTGATATGAAAAGTGGATTTTGGCAAATCCAAATCGCAGAACAAGATAGGTACAAAACTGCCTTTACCGTACCATTTGGACATTATGAATGGAACGTAATGCCATTTGGTCTCAAAAATGCCCCTTCAGAATTTCAAAATATCATGAACGAAATATTCAACCCTTACTCTCAATTTCTCATTGTCTACATTGATGATGTGTTGGTATTTTCCAAATCCATGGAACAACATTTCAAACACCTTTACACTTTCCTCCAAGTAGTCAAAAAGAATGGCTTAGTAGTGTCGGCCACCAAGATGAAACTTTTTCAAACCAAAGTCAGATTTCTAGGACATGAAATCTACCAAGGCACTTTTCAACCGATCAATAGGACTATTGAATTTGCATCCAAATTTCCAGACGAAATCAAAGAAAAAACCCAATTACAAAGATTCTTAGGATCCCTCAACTATGTAGCAGATTTCTTTCCAAATATTAGGCAAATCTGTGAACCATTATACAATAGATTACAGAAGAACCCGATTCCTTGGACAGATCAACATACCCAAGTAGTTAAGATGATCAAAAACAAAGTCAAGGTCATACCATGCCTAACAATTCCTCATCCTAGTGCATTTCTTATTGTCGAAACAGATGCTTCGGACATAGGATATGGAGGAATTCTCAAACAAAAGTTAGATGGGTCAAATAAGGAATCAATTGTTAGATATCACTCAAGTATCTGGCTCGGATCTCAAAAAAATTATTCAACAATCAAAAAAGAAATTTTATCAATTGTTTTGTGCATCATGAAATTTCAAGATGATTTATTCAACAAACATTTCTTACTTTGAATTGATTGCAAATCTGCAAAAGAAGTTTTAGAAAAAGACGTCAAAAATCTTGTTTCAAAACAAATCTTTGCCAGATGGCAAGCAATTCTTTCCAACTTTGATTTCCAAATTGCCTATATAAAGGGAGAAGATAATTCTCTTCCAGACTATCTTACGAGAGAATTCTTACAAGGAAAACCAAACACTTAAACACTATGGCCAACAAGCAAGTTATGAAAGCCTCAGATTATGCAATGAAGAAGCAACAACCAGGTAATACTCCTATCTCTCAATTTCCTCCTCTCTCTTATTCTCAATTACTCAAAACAGGGTCTTCTACCCAACCTGGGTCATCTACCCCAAGACTTGATGGATCCTCTTCAGTACAATTCCAAAAATCCTCTTATAAAACAAGAGACCCAGTCATCCATATCCAAATTACTCCATATTCCCAACCTGTCTTGGTCAAAGAAGTCCAAACTTTGGCAAGGAAACTTTTTACCAAAGAAGCCCAATTTATTACTGCTGACCTAAACAAAAACCGTAAATTCTACGAATTAGTTCTTGTTGACACTAATTCCGTAGAAATTACTCATCATCGAAATCCCAAAAACCCAGATGACATAGCCTATTCAACCTGCAAAATTAAACAAGTTCTTACTTCAAGTGATTTTATCACTTTACACACAACCCGTCAATTTTCTATCCCCTTTATTCCAAATGGCTACAATTTTATTGATTATCAAAACGCATGGTACAACATGTTTTATGTCAAAAGTTATGACCATTCCTGGTTTATTCAATTTAGTGAAAATTGTCCAAATTTATTTCCAACATGGTTCGAAGAATGGTGGTTCTTCTTTGGACCAATCGAGTCAATTTATCCAGGACAAGTCGCCATCTTTTCCTACCCTGGTACAAAGACAATATGCCAAGTCACCATATTTCTCAACAACTAACCTTTCACATGGATTTTCAAATACCCTGGATACTTTCATGGCATTATACAATAACCCGGTTCTATCCAAACTGTAATCTTTCCTTTGTAAGGGAATTTCGAGTCAAATGGTGGGACAAATTTGACCTCAATAGAATCTCCCTAATCACAATGGAAAAATGGAAGAAAGCCGGTCATTAAATAACCAAAGCAGTCAAAGAAGTCTCCAAGAACACTCCATTGGCATCTATAACTTCACCTCCAACTCCAATCAGCAAAAACAAAGAATTAACCTCCACATGAAAAGACAAAAAGAAAATATATACAAAATTATTTGATGAAATAATCAAACAAATGGAAGATGATAGCGAAGAATCTTCAAATTCAAACAAAGTTTCAGATGACCCCTTTGGTGGACCATTAGCTCAAGACCCCTTTGACTACTGACCAAAGGAATCATTCAAGACAAGAAAAATGTCGGTGCAAAATTATTCAAGATCTCATCATCAAAAGAAGACAAACAACTTCGGCAATACTGTTCAAACTGCGGGACTTACATCAATAATGAAAGCCACTTTTCCAAAGGTGGTTCAATGACTCAAGATTATTCAAGATTCGTCATCATCACCAAGCAAAATAATTCAAGATCTGTCATCATCAAGTCAGACTATTCAAGATTTGTCATCATCAAGCCAAATTATTCAAGATTTGGTTCAACAATTCAAGATCCGTCATCATGAAGGCCACTTTAAAAACGTGGTTCAAAAATTTTCAAGATTCCCATCAAGCACGAAGACAAATTTCAAAAGGAAACATCATTATGTTTCTTCAATAGTTCAATTGTAATAGTCCATTTTAGCATGTATAAATGGACTCAAACCCAATAGCCTTAGGGAGAGCCAAAAATAGCTAGAACAGAGAGCTTTCGAGAGTTCTGCATACTGCTTACTCCTTCCTCTGTAACAGCTTCCAATTCCCTGTACCAATTCCACCAAAAAAATCCGTGTACAATTCTGTAAAAATTCAATAAAATCTTTCAATTTCCATCAATTTCTTGACTGTGTTGCATAATCAATTTCATTTTCAAATTTCATCAATTTCATTTTAAATTATAAACAAATTTCTCAATCTTAAATTTATTTCAAAAATCCTTTTTCAAATCTTCTTTTCAAATTTCTTCAATTTTATATGCTCCCTGGGTCGTTAAGAAATATGAAATTTTTATTTTTTTGGTTTTTTTTTCACTTTTTTCCTTTCTTTTTTCTCTTTTTTCTTTTTTTTCCTTTTTCTTTCTTTTTTTTATTTTTTTTTATATCAAGAATTGAAATAAACACTACATCAAGAAAGAAAAAAAAATTACAAAAAGAATAACAAAAAGGATATACATACTTGAGGTTAGATAACCTTTGCTCTGATACCAAATGATACGAACTTTGCTAAGAATAACGAAATCCAAACTTAACAAGGAACCCAAGATCATTCTACAATCAGATTTGAATAAAATCTCAACCCGTTGTTTATAAAGAAATAAGAACATTGGTATAATGTAGACGCCACAAACGGTGATAGAAGTCTATTTGATAAGTCACTAATAAACGCTACAAGAATAGTTGTTGATAAGTTCGAATAGTTCTTTAAAGTGCCAAAGAGAAAAAAAAAACTCTCAATTTTTTGACTAATGAATTTGGTTTCTTTTTATTCAAATGTGCTTATTTATAGGCTGAATTATTACAAGGCAAGTTTTTAAAATACCCTAATTACATTTTATCTTAATTAAGGCTAAAAAATAATATCTCCTACTTGCCTAAAATAGAAAAGGAAATAATTAGCTAATTAAAGCTAAAAAATAATATCTTTTACTTGTCTAAAACAGAAAATGAAATAATCAGCCAAATAAATGGCTCTATATGCTAAAATTAAAAAAAAAAGTTGACTAATTAAATAACTTTATAAATAACCTTAAATACTCCTAAACATACCAATTTTACTTGTTAAAATCAAGTTTAGATTTGGCCTGATTTTTTTAAAACTTGAATCATGCAGATCTATCTTTGTTAGATATGTGGATCAAGTTCAATGGGTTTTCACGAATTTATTTGAATTCAAACTTCTTGAATTAGCCCGTTAAGTACATCTTTGAACTTTTTTATTTATGCTCTCATAACTGGATCAATCAGATCTTGAATTAGATTTTTTAAAGTCGTGCCATAATTTGTATCATGTTTATTATGGGTTTAACAATGATTGTTGTTTTCACAATAAACGTGTATAATATGATAAGAAAGCAATGCAAATGAATAAGAGTTTTATTATAAATGAACCAAATCACATTATGGAACTTGTTAAAGAATCAACAATCATTAATTCAGTGTTAACATGCTCAATGACTACTTTTTATTGCTCAACACATTCCCTTATGGCTAAATACTTGATGTCAATATGTTCACTTCTCCTATCACTCTTATTATTTTAACTACGAAAACAGCAGTTGAATTATCATAATATATACTCGATGGCCTAGAAATAAAATCTACAGTTCTAACCCATATATGAAATTATTTAATCATACACAATGCGAGGAAACCTCAAAATAAGAAACAAACTAAGCTTCCATAATGGAAGTAGCAATCCGAGTTTGTTTTGCACACTTTCAAGATATAGCTCCAATAAAAACATAACCTATTATTGATTTTTGTGAATCAAAATAATCAACAAAGTTTGAATTTGAATATCTAACCACTTCTAAATTATTTGTCTATTTATGTATAAGCATATAATCTTTGGCCTTTTAAAGGTATTTTATTACTTTCTTTATAGCTTTCCAGTGATCAATACTTAGGTTACTCTAATCTTATCCTAACACTCTAATTGTAAATGCAATGTTAGGTCTTATGCAAACCTAAGCGTACATCAAGCTTCCAACAATTAAAGCATATGAAATGTTCCTAATTTGTTCCTTTTCAAGATCATTTTCAGGACATTAGTTTAAATTGAACATTTTACCCTTCACAATGGGTGCTATATTTGGTGACTAATTTTTCATTTAAAATTTCTCTAAAATATTTTTGATATAGTTTTTTTGAGATAGACCTAAAAATCTTTGAAATATGTTTTTATGAATCTTATTACCAATAACATAAGATACTTTATTCAAATGTCCAAATTTTTATAAAGAAATTACTTCATCTCATGTAGTAACCCCCTTATAATTTATTGCAATTAGAATTTCATCCACATATAAAACAAAAAAAATAAATTTTACTGTCATTGATCTTCGAGTATTTGCTTTAATCAATAATTATTTTTATAAATTTGAACAAAAAGATAACATCATGAAATTTTAAATACTACTAATGGAAAGTTTGTTTGAATTCATATATGAATTTATTAAACTTACAAATTAGATACTTATCATCATTGGAGGAGAATCCTTCAAGTTGTTTTATGTAAACCTTTTCTTCCAAGTTCCTATAAAGGAACGCTATTTTCACATTCATTTGATTTAGTTCCAAATCAGAATGGGTGACCAATTCCATAATGACATGGAGAGAATTTTTCTTAGATATAGGAGAAAAAATCTTTGTGTAATCAATTCTATCATTCTTAATGAATCCCTTAGTAACGAGTCTTTTCTTGTATTTTGTAATGTTGCCTAATGAGTCTTTCTTTGTTTTAAAGTCCTATTTGCATCCTATGACTTTTATCTTATTAGAAAACTCAACAAGATCCTAAACTCTATTAGATTTTATGGAATTCATATATTTTCTCATGCCATCATACCACAAGTTAGACTTTTTGGAAAACATGACTTATAAAGACGTTTCTAAGTCATTTTTAGGTCTAATATTGTAGTCAGATTTTTGTAGAAACAATGTAATCATTAGGAATTGCTAATTTCTTATTCTAATATATCTTCTTAATGTTGTATTAATATTTTTCTATAGAGAATGTTGTTCAACTGGTTGCTCAATATTTTCAGATAATTTCCAAGCAACCAAATTTACTAAAATACCAACTAATTGTGAAATTTTTTTATTGTCATTTGCAACTTGTTAAACTTCAAATATTATATGCTCAATATGGTTTTTCAACTTTAGGAGCATTGCAAATGATAATTACCTTACTACTTAAAGTGGAAGGTTGAACATTTGAATAATCTCTCTCCGAAACTATATTCTGAGATTGATCATTTCTACTAATCAAGTCACTCTCAAGAAATTTTATATTTTTTGATTTAACAATTCTAGTGTGATGCGATGGGTAGTAAAACATATATCCTTTTAACCTTTTAGCATGTTTAATAAAAAAAACTATTAACGGTTCTTAGATCAAGGTTCTTTTCTTTTAGATTATAAACTCTTACTTCAGACAAGCATCTCTAAACACGTACATGTCCCAAACTTGGTTTCTAACCTTTTTATAACTTAAAAAGAGTCTTTGGAATGGCTTTAGTTGGAACTCAATTTAATATGTGCATAGTTATCTTAAGATCTTCAATCAAAAATGATTTAGAAAGCTTGGAGCTGCTCAAAATACTTTGCACCATCTTTAATAATATTTTGTTTCTTTTTCTCTGCTACAATAGTTTGGTTTGAAGAATCATGCATAGTATATTGGGTAACTATTATTGGAGATATGTTCTAGAACCAATCATGTTATTAAGTTCGGAGATATGATTTCTTCGTATATATACTTTTGTATTTAGTTGTAAAAATATTTATAATTAATAAAATAATAATTATTTTATTTTGCATTTGTTCAGTTGCTATTTTTTATTTTATGTTATATGCAAAATGAAACCCCATGATCTATTATATATCGAAATTCTATTTGCAAAAAGTTGTAGATATGAGTACAGAATCTCCGATTTAAATACCTCCAAATTTATTCCTAGTTGAGGTAACATTATTTGGGATAATAACATTAGATGCTGAAATATTTTATTATTGCCACCGATTAGTATATGATGGTAATAGTTGGGTAACGTATCTTATGTCACAAAATCATAAACAAGGGCAATGCATTAGAGAACACGTTACTGAATATGACCGAATGTGATGAATCATATAGGTGATTTATACACAGTCGATAATTTGTCACACAAATGTACTAGTGTACCATTATCACTTTTGCTTAAGGTATCATGGTTGCCCTTCACATTAAGGCACATCGTTCACTTATGTATATAACACTAGATTAACCATACCCGATGAAAGAAGTTTGATGGCAATGTGTTCTTATTATATGAACACAGATGATGATCAATATAGAATTTGTTGGCTTAGATATTTAAGCTTGAGGTCTAGCTAGGAATGTCATATGTAGGAATAAAATATTTTGTTGGAGTATGCGATTTCTGAAAATGAGTTTTACTGATATGTGAATCTTCTATATAATTGAGTTTTTGATCTTATGATCAAACTAGGAGTTTGATAGCACAATGGTTTGCATTCGATCAAAAGTGGACAATAGAGGGATTTTATTACCTGTAACTGTGACATTATGGATTTATTTGGAAATATATTCTCTATGTTATGAAAATCATGATATCTTACTAGAAATCACTTATTATCATTGAAAACTTTGATTATATTGATTTGCATTGGAGTGATGCAAAAAAGTTCGTATTAGCTCATGTTCAAATCACGGTGAACCTAAAGGGTCACATACACTAATTGGTAAGATGACGATAGGTAAAATAAATATCATTAAACCAGTTAATGATATTCAGTATTGATAAAAATTAAATTGCACCGATAAGATGATAGAAAGGTAATTTTGTTCTTTAAAAGTAAAGAATGAATTTTTTGACAATGATGCACTAACATCTATAAGTTTGAAAAATATTTCAGTGATTTATTAATACCGTAAATATGATCTACAAATATATGAAAGACTGATAAAGATAATATGTAATTTATATATTAATATTTAATAAATGTTATTTAAAATCAAATATATCCTTATTTGACAAGTGACATCATAAAATATTGTCAAGTGGAAAAATCAAATATATCTTTACTTGACAAATAGCATCATAAGATGTTGCCAAGTGTCAAAATCTTTCTTATGCTTATTTATTATGATGCAAATCAAAAGTGAATATAATGACACCTAATAATTATAAATTAAATATTTTAAAAATATTTAATTAATACTTATTTGATAAGTGATGCCATGAAAAGTGGCCAAGTGTCAAAATTTTTTTATTATTTATCCATATCAATAAATCAAGGGTGAAGATTTTGACACCTATTTTTTTAATTTTATATTTAATATTAATTATTTTTTAATTGTTAAGTAAAAGGATAAAATCAAAACTTTATTTTATTAATTTAGTTTTATTGATTTTGGAATCCACCAATGAATGGTTTCACACATTCATTCAATAATGTACATGATACATGTATCATATATGAATAAAAAAATTAGATTTTAAGAGAGGATGAAGGAAAAATTCTAGTGCTTCTTCATGTAATGTGGAGAAAATTTTTCTTATCAATTTTAAGGAAAAGAGATAGAAAAATTCGACCATTTCTTCATGTAGTGTAGAGAAAATTTTTCTTATCAATCTTAAGAAAAAGAGATGGAAAAAGAGAAGGAAAAAGAAAAGAATGAAAGAGAGGAAAATTGTTTTCTCTCGTGTTTTCTTACTTTTTAAGAGTAAGGAATATTTTTCTAATTGCAGAAAAATTATTCAAGACTTGTTGAAGTTAGTAATAGTAGTATTACATCATTATTCAAGTCTTTCAACACATAAATCACAAATATCATTAATAAACTAACGTGTGGATACACTTGGAGGCAGTTAGAAATAGTTTGCTTTTCTAGATTTACAAATTGGAGTATATTTTTTATATCCTTTGTTATTTTGTTTTAAAATTTTTAAAACTTGCATAATTTAAATTTTGATCTTTTGGAAGATTTTACACATAACTGTATGATGGTTATTACTTTTGATAGTGAAAACCGTTTCATAACAACTATCTCATGCTTTTGAAGAAACATTACAAATGAACCAGCTACTTATCCATCTTTAGTGTATGTATCATAGTATTCCCTACCTTTATCTGACCTCATGATCTTCATTTGTTCACCGTATTATTTCTTTACATCAATTCTAAATATCTTTAAAATATCTAATGTTTGATTCTCGTTATTTAACAAATAAAGATACATGTATTGTAAGAAATCATCTATGAAAGTGATGTAATACTTCAAATAATAAGAGTCCAAGTTAGCATTACAAATATCTCTATATATGATTTCTAATATGTTTGAGCTCTTTTTAGCACCTTTCTTTGTTTTGTTGATCTGCTTACCCTTTACACAATCCACACAAGTACCAAAATTATTTATTAATTTATTAATTCTTTATATGGAGATGTATTCCAACCTCTAATACCAAAACATAGATGAAACTTCATTCATAATACATCATTTAATGCTAGCATGAACATGCATTGCATTATAAAAGTTATTATTTTGGAAATTGATACGAAAAAAACTATCAGACAATGTAATATTACCAAATAGATCAAATTTATAAAATAAGTTAAAAATATGATTGAAAAATGAAAGAATAACCTAAAAGTACAAGTCTCGATATTTAAATTAGATTTCTGGTGATGCTTGAAAAGTAAAATGTTTTTTCTAATTTCAAAATAAAACTATTATTTAGAACTAAACTATATGTTCCAATAACCTTTATATGTGAACACATCTTATTTTCAAAATAAATGTTCTACTTAATTCCCACTAGTTTCTTTAAGTTTTGTAAACCCTGTAATGCATTCATAATGTAGATTGTAGAACTAGAATCAATCTACTATGTATTATGACAAATATTAATCATATTATATTCACAAAAAATAAGTTAGATTAAATTATTTTCTTCCTAAACTATCTCTAAAATTTAGAAAAATATTTATTTATGTGCTCCTTTTTTCTTAAAAAAGAAGTGCTTAAATTCCTTCTTGATATCATCTCGAACAAGCATTTTACATTCGCTCTCTGTTTCATTTGTTTTTTGTTCTTTTTTTGTATTCCCAGATGTGCACTCTGCAAACTTTCTCTCCGATTCTATTATCAACCTTTCTTCTTCTTGAACACATAATCATTAATTCATTAAAAAAACTATTTGTTCTTTTATGTGTTATAATAGATTTTGAAGGGTCATGTTGTTGTGGGAGAGTATTTAATTCTAGTGTAACAAGAAAGACTTAGACATCTCAGCCTCAAGATTCTTTAATTTGATCATAATATCACTAATCTCTATAATGTGCTTTCTCACACCTTTGACATTAGTGAGTGCTAAATTTTTTAGCATGCTTATTACCCAAAATCTTATATTGAATAAGTTAATAAATAAATTTTAAAGCTTGATAGTTAAACAATTTATTTATTAAACTTTTTGAAAAGTTCAATTCTTTGAAGTTTTAAAAAAGTTATAGAGACTTTCCTCTATGGTTAATTTGCCCTTGATTAAACTTACTTGACCTTAAATGTGTTTTTTTTAATATAAAAGTAAAAATTTGGATATTAAAAATACCAAAAGTACCAAAAAAAATTTATTATGATTTTTAAAAAATTCTTGGGTTTTCTACAATTTTTTCACCTATTATATGTTATACTAATAGATATCATGGGCAAATCATATGCTTTTGTAATGCAAATTTGATTTTATTTTAAATTACAACTATTTGGTTATAATTATGTCAAGTACTAACTTGCGATTATGCTATTTGTCAATTTAATAAATCACACATATTTACTTTAATAATTAATATATAATCATATTATATATTAATTATTTGGTAAAATATATAACAATATTATATATATATATATATATATTAATTCACAAATATATATATAATCTTATTATATACTAATTCATTTAAAAATTACTATAATACCATTTTAAGGAATGTCTTATATTTAAGTGGTTTAACATTTGAAATTCCTTCTTGTAAATGATCTCAAATAAATTTCTTATCAATTTAGGTGTGATTTGGTAAGTTTATCATAAAGCAAGCAATAAACGTATATTAAAATTTCGAATCAAACTCTTTAATTTATTTGATATTTAATAAATTATCTCATAATTAATTAAATATGTCTATAGATCAATATTGACATATAGTAATATATCATAACCACCATATTTATAATGAAATGATAAATTTCAAAATAAACATTTTTGTAATCAATTATCATGCAATTCAATCATTCTGTTATACTATGTTCCGATTAGATCAAGACCATGGTAAACTGTCAAAACTTTTATATCCAATGCTATGTATAATAAATCTTGAGATTAGGATTCATAAAATATATTGTCAATGAGTACTTCTCAATCCTTCATTTGACCTTGACCAAGAATTTCTTGAGTTATATTTCTATCATTCACATATAACATATACTTGTAATGTATTAAAAGTGACTTATTTCTTATTAAACATTTACTTATCTCTATAAGTCTCGTACCATACACAGTAACTATTCATAACAAACCTTAATCAGATCCATCCGAAATAATATCAAAGCATAATATTTCACCCATAATATAACTATGATGTTCTCAAGTCTAAAAATTACTTACATTACTGATGCAAAGAATACTTAATTGATAGTTTAATACATTTACCATTTGGATATTTTTGTTGTGAGTCAGTTCAGCGAACTCATTCTTTTATGCGCACTTACACACTTGCCTTAGTGTCCACACACAAATAGTTTATAAGAATAACCACCCTCTTCATCAAGTAAGGATATTATGTACCAGTCTATCTGTTATTATAAAGGTCTTATTGTAAAGTTTTATGACTAGAAACATTTAAGAATGATGCTATTAATAAATCTATCTCATAAGTATAAACATATCATAATTAGATATATTGCAAACATTATACAAACTTTATTATTGTACATATAATATGTATACAAATGATAAAAATATATGCCACAAATAAAATATTTTATTAATAATTAAAAAAGATTTATAAGAAAAAATGTCCATCACAATATTATACAATTGGCTCATAGGGTACAACTCTAATAGTAAGCTTGCAAGTGCACTATCTAGAGATACAAATTATTTATCTATAGCCTTCAATAAAGCATAAATATGATCATGCTTTATCTATGGCCTTTAATAAAGTACAAAACATGATCATGCTGATATACAAAACTATGAATAGTGCAAAGATCTTTGTCTTTATGAACATCTTATTGAGGCGATTAGATCGCTTCTAACAATTATAAAGAGCAATATCAACTTGAGTACTAACTTAGTAATAGTAGGTAGTTCATTCTTTTGAATAACATAATCAATATCCATCCACACTTTATAGTTATCATCTTTTAACTTAAAAACATCACAATTGATATCGAAAAAAATTCATAGGTTGTATAATTACATAAAATATATATTTTTGCCACAAAATTAAAACTAATAAACGTATATCATGCTTTATCTATATATAAAATATGCTTAGAATATGAACAAAATGACATAGAAACTGTCTGTGGGTTAAGTTTTTAATTCAAATAAATTCATTTATAACCTTATAATGAAACTATTAGATTATGTTGTATTTATTAATTCCTGTGGGTAAATTAAGAAAATAATAATATATTTCATCCTAATTAATCATATAAATATAAAAAAGAAGTTTCCATAGGTCCAATATGATTGATCACAATTAATATTTTTATACTATATGTAATTAAAAAAAGTTTTAATATAAAAAAATATATATAGTTTTTCATAATTAAAGATGTTATTGCAAATATCTAATTAATTAAAATTATATAAATCACCAAACATTTAATTTTGCATAAATAATTTATATAAAATTGATGCATAAAATATAGCAAAATAAATGATACATACAAAAAATGCATAAAATATAACAATATAAAATATATACCAAAATAAAATAAAAATAAAAATAAATAAAATCATATTTTATATATTTATTTATTTTTGATTTCTAAATGACATATCATTCTAAAACATTATATGAAAATGACATATTGTAAATTTTTAACAAAGCAACATGTCATAGGTAAAATAGTAAAAAATCGACATGTTATATACAAATAACAACACCAAATTAATAACATAAAATAACATGTCATATGAAAAATCATAAGCACAAAAGTAACACAAACGACATGTCATACGCAAAATTGTATTTCATACGAGAATAACAAAATTATGTTCATAACATAAGAAGGCATATCATACCATAAAAGGGAAGTGACATGCATGTCTTGCATAGAAATTAATAATAACTTACATATCATAGGCGACATGTCTTTTTTTAACCCTTACATAGAATGAAATGTTGGTTTTTTTGGTCATTTCAACCTTTAGTCTAACCATTTTTTTAGTCATGTTGACCCGTACTTGTTTTTAAAGCCTAACCATTTTTAAGTCTTTTTAGCACCAATTGTGTCAATTAAAATCACAAAAATGCAAGCAATTCAATTTTCTAATGTTTCCTAACATGATTTGCTCAAAAAATATGTGAAAAGGTATCCCAAAAATTTGACAGAATATGTCATTTTTAAAACATATTATAAAGAGTCAATAGATGCATCAAACATCAAGAGAGAGTTTAAAACATGCTCTGATACTAAATTTTAGATATAAACAGACTTTATATACATATTTAGGATCAAAAATATAGTAATGAAAACTAAATAGCAAAAATACGTGTCATACATCTAGTTGAATCTCAAAAATATCAATTTTGAAACTAAATAATGAATTTTGAGACTCAAAAATGAATTTTGAGACCCAATGACTTGAATTGAAATTTAAGATTCAAGAAAGATAAAATCAATTAAAGAATTTTGGCCCAATGATTAAAAAAACCAAGAACCAATGATAAAAATCTTGATTTTATGATTCACTAATCACGGGCCAAAAGTATAAGAAAAAAGATTTGAATGCCACAAGAGAGATCTCTTAATAAGTTCTCAAAAAAACAATACTTACAATCTTAATTAAATGAAATATAATCTCCAATTGTTTATATAATATTATTGAAGCACCTTTGTATAAGGATTATAGTTAAAATTCTAAATAATTAGAATTAAAAGTCTTAATATAAAATACCTAAGAATAAAGTTCTAAAATAATAAGAAAAATAAATAATTAAAATATATATCTACGTGGCATTCCTACTAGAAAAGAACCTTATTTGTCACGTTCCGACCCAGAGATCTTTACATGATAATCACTGCGTGCCCTTAAGTTACATCCAACTTGCAAGGTATGTCTCTCGAGAACCCACAAGGTATCAAAAACCTATCCACAAATAAACAAAAATCATAAATCAAATGTATAAAATTCATAACATATTCATAAAATTCTTTCCAATATAAATATGTGCAAATACAAGTTTTTAAAATATAATAATATAATAATACAAAGTATATCTTACAAATCAAATAACCTAACAGATCTTGTGAAACTTAACTATAAGTCAAGAATATTGTACTCAAATGTGCATGCTAGGCAAGTCTACTCTTAATGTGCATCACTGCTCTACTCTGAACTTGAACTTAGAATGTAGGAGTGTAGGGGATGAGTATGTAAAATATACCACATAAGTTAGAATTTAGTAAAATAATTTCGTTAGAAAGAATAAAAGTGAAAATACTAAAATTTATTCTAAAATATTTTCAGAGTTGCTATTTCTATTTAAGTCATACTCTTATTGGGACTCATTTGAATTTGCTGGTGTATTCCTTTATAAAAATGTACACGATTTTAATTTATTTTAAAAAATAAAATTTATTAATAATTTATAAAAATGTAGCTCTCTTTGTAAAATCTACCTGACACACTGATGTTAGGTAAAGACCATGAAGTGACTGGCATGACACTCTTCTAGATATCGACACTAGGTGTTCTTTCCATCAACTTATCCAGATAACAGCCCTACCTAGTTCACATCACCTATGGAGCCTTTAAATAAATCTGACCATAGGCTACATTTTATAGTACTATAGCCATATCATATACCCGTCACTGAAATACTTATTCTAATATTTATCTAAAATTTGTTTCTAAGTAACTTTAGTATTCTTTATCTCATAAGCAGATAAATTGAAATCAAATTATTAAATTTAAAATATACTTTATGTAAATTAAATTTTTAACCAAATTGAAATATTAAATATCCACTCGCAGTTTAAGAAAGATATCCACTCTCTAATAATTTTTCTGCGTGAAGTTACTGTAGTAGATTGGGTACTGTAACGCAACGTAGCAAGCTAGACTAGATCGAACCAAATCAAAACAATAGACCCACACTCCAATGAACTCCGTTTCATGAATGGATTATATCATCACGTTCGTATCGACCTCAGAATTTCCCTACAATATCTATATGTCTAAAATCACATCTTTAGTTGTTAGAAAATATAAAAAATATATTTTCAACTACCCCACTTTGAGACATAGTTACACAATTAAAATATTTCGATTAATATAAAATAACACATTCGTGTTGTAAAACGTACCTCTAATAGTTCATTGGTGGTGACTGAATTCTTAAAAACTTTGCTGTTTGTCAAAAATGCACGAAAATTAAAGTTTGTCAATCAGCAAACCCATGGTCCAAAACTAGAAAATTCATCAAAAAAGGATCACGTCACATCATAGAATGTGACGGCAGAAGTCTGAACGAGCTAGAGGTACTAATTCAATTGTCGAAAAACACTGCGAATTAATGTGAATAGTAATAATAGCTTTGATGATAGCATTCTTTGCATGGTTATGATCATATTGATGAGAAGAGTCTAATGATGTTAGTGGTGTCAAAATTTGATTATCGGAGAAAAAAGATACTATTCACCCAAAAAAGAGATACAATGAAAAAAGTGAAAAAAGAGAGAGAGTATTTTGAGGTAATAATTTTTCGACCATCTTATTCTTATATAGACCCATGAATACTTTATGAGAGAAATTAGGATTTGATAACTCATATTTGTGAAATAATTATTCTGCCTTTCTCGAGCTCAAAGAACGAGTTTTATAATTCTACCTCTTCTTAAAGAAATTTTGCCATCGAAATTTAACGTACCTGTATCATTAAAATAAATAAGGATATTGCCTTTACATGACATGCTCGGGTTCCCACATTATTTCCTCGAGTTGATCGTATGTTGTAACATCTTAACCATGGGAATTGTCTTGTTGCTCAATATTTTTTCTGCCCAATCTACAATCTAAACTAGTAGGACCTCATAGTTAAGATCTTCTCTTAAATCCACCAGTGGCGTTTCTAAGATATGGAAGGATTTGGTACGTACTTCCTTAACATAGACACATGGATGACGACGTGGGTTCTTTCCAATTTGAAAACAACTCCAAATGATATGCCATCAGGCCTATCTTCTCAGTTATTCTAAAAGAACCAATGTAATGAGGATAAAGCTTTCCTTTATTACTAAATTTGATTACTCCCTTCCTAGGCAAAACTTTGAGGTAAACCATATCTTTTGGCTCAAATTTTAATTTTCTGTGTTGATCATTTGTATAGCTTTTTTGGCAATTTTATGTAGTCTTTAATCTATCCCGAATGATCTTAATCTTTTTAGTTGTAACTTTGATTAGCTCAACATTATCTAGCTTCCTTTAACCTACTTCATCCTAATAAAGTGTGGTTCTACACTTTCGCCCATGCACTTCATAAGGAGCCATTCTTATGCTAGCCTGGTAGCTATTATTGTAAGCAAACTCCATCAAAGATAAATGCACATGCTAACCACGTTGGATGTCTAACACGCAAGCTCAAAACATGTCTTCTAAGGTCTGTATGGTTCTTTTTAATTGGTCGTCGGTCTAAAGAGAAAAACGATGCTAAAATTTAAAGTGGTACCCAATGTTCTCTGAAACTTTTGCCAAAACCGAGATGTGAAGTAAGGATCTCGATTCAACATAATTTTTACTAACACTCTATGTAGTCAAACTATCCCTATAATATATGTTAGTATATACTTTAAATTCAATAGTATTTTAGATATTTGACATATTTATATCATGATTTTTTTAATTTTTATATATATATATATCATTTGATTATTTCAATATTACATATTTGTGTGTTTAACAAATGTAATAATACTTTTAGAATAGTAAGTTCAATTAGTTAGACACTATTTTTATATGTCCCTAGTTAAGCATTATTGTGAATAAGATAATAATGATGTATAGAAACTACTATGTATAGTGATTGATAACTACAAATATATGGTATGATATGAAATATCAAGTCAACATATATGTATAAGTTAGTAAACTAATGTGATAAACTAACCCATTATGAAAACACTACATAGATTGTTGTGTGAATGTCAAGAGTAATTCTTATAGTGATAATAGTGTATGTGATCATTGAATTTGAAATAACCATGGTTTCCAACATAGAAAATGTATATTTTGATATTTTCAAATGTCATCTATAATAAAATAAATTATAAAAAAAAAAAACAAATATATCATAACTCGTGTAGAGGGATATATGTAATTAAAATAGAATTTATCTCTCTTATATAATAGGAGTGATATCTTGAGTTTTTTGATTGAATAAGATTTAAAAAAAATGCACGAATATACTTAAATAAGTCAATATGTGATATTGACTTTATTTGATAGAATAAGTCTACTCAAGATATCAGAAAAATTATAAAATTGAATTATATGAGAATTACATATTCTAGATCTTATATTCAACTAAAATATCTACGATAAAGGGATTTAATTATACGATAATATTAGTCACGGATAAACTGATGTTAAACCACTAAAATTCTCATCATTTGGGTGGTTATAATATATTATTAGATTTCACTAATTTTTTATAACACTAAAATTATATTTTAGTATTACTGCCAACATTGTGAGAATCAATTAGATTGTACATTAAGATCGGGAATAGTAATAATATATATAAATATATATATGAAAAATTATAAATAGGTTTATAATTTGTTAAGCTATTTGGATATTACTTTTAACTAAACTCATTATGTAAATATTGGACTGAATTTTATTGGTACCTACTTTACTAAATAAATTGGGTTTTATAAGAAAACTCAACCAAATAAGTTAAGTCTAAATTAAAAACTTAAAATAATAATATAAATATGCAATATTTATGTCTTAAAGTTGTGCCTATAATTTATTTTTTGTAGCTTTACTTTTGAGAAAAAAAAATATATAAAACATCACATACTCAAATCATATAAACTAGTACTTTGAATTAAATTTTTGATAATGTAAATACCATAAAAACACATAAATAATTGATCAGTATTCACAGTTTGACCATAAGTGTCTAACTAAAAGTATATATATATTACTATGTTGTATTATATATATATGATAACACTATAATTTATTACTTGAATCTTGAAAAGCAAATTGTTTATTTTGTGTATTTTCTACTGTGTAAATATACTAGTTTATCTATAATATATAATCTCGCTAACTTCTCTACTAAATAAGTATTTTGAATCAGTAAGAAATGAGCCAATTTCATAAGCCAATCCACTACCACCCAAATGGCATCGTAACCAGCTTATGTATGAGGTAAATCAATCATGAACTTCATAATATTTTGATTGGAATGGTTAATGGCTAAAAAGTTTTAGTAGGCTTTTGATGTTCAACCTTCACCTGTTGACATAGTAGGTATTTAGACACATACTCTACTATATCTTTCTTCATTCCTGACCATCAATAATTCTCCTTGATAGTTTTACACATCTTAGTACTTTTTGGATGCACGAAAAATGGAAAGCAATGTGCTTCTCTATAATCGCCCTTTTTAATTCCTTAACTTTAGGTACATAAATTCTACACCTCAACTTCAATTTCCTATCCTCAGTAATATAAAAATCACCTTCTATTCCATTCATTATTCCTTAATAGGCCTTGACTAGCTCACTATCTTGCATCTCTGCATCCTTAATTTTTTCAAACAAAGTAAGTTTGACCACAAAATTAGCTACCAAAACACGCCTACCATCATAGCCCAATTCCATTCCTATAGACCTCAAATCTAGTAACATGGACAGGCAAATTGCACTAATATGTGTTAGAGTGGTCTAATTTTTAGTCCAATTTACTGATCAAATCATATAGCTAAGCAAGTAAAATCAACAACAAATAAATCTCAAATACAAAAATAAGCAACATATTCATCATAAAC
Organism: Swietenia macrophylla; assembly: GCA_032401905.1. NCBI lineage: Eukaryota > Viridiplantae > Streptophyta > Magnoliopsida > Sapindales > Meliaceae > Swietenia > Swietenia macrophylla. The sequence continues at coordinate 2,817,878 of CP135570.1, read as the reverse complement.
CAACATTTCTTATTAATAGGAATAAAAATCATAAAAAAAAAATTAAAGGCTTACCTAAACTTATTGCTATGTGATTTTTTGCTCAAAATGTTGTTAATGTACTCTTCATAGTCGTCTTTTGTTTTAAGTGTGCAGGAGATGAGTGTGCTTGGTAAGTTTTTGAGTGTGAAGTGGAAAATGAAAGGGAAACTGGAAAAATTTTAAATTTTTATTTTCATTATTTTTATCCAAAATCATTTTAATTAGATAAATAACAGAGAGAGAGAGAGAGAGTAATGGGATTATTTAAGTAAATTGCCTACAAAATGCAGTCATTTAAAAAGGAAAATTTTTGCTAACCAATTTTATGATTTATTTTACGAAATTATCCACTTTAATGATTCGTTTACCGAGCAAGCCAAATATGTTATTTTTGAACTAAAATACTATCATAACCAAATAATGAAACATCACTCTTTCATTTTTACAATTTTTCTTTTTCTTTGTGCTTGAAAGTAGATATTTTCTAGTAAGTTAATTTTAGATGAAGATATAATTGTAGATCAACAATTGCAAAAATGAAGCTAACAATAAAACTTATGTAATTTTATTTTTTAATATTAGATGTGTTGAATTTTATGTGATTTAGTTGCCAAAAATTGTTATATTTGACCAAAAAAATTGTTGAGTGTTATTTAGTATAAAAAAAAAAGACAATTCATAGTGATCGAAAGTAAAAAGATTGTTAGGTTTTTCCCATTCAAAAACGGAGAATTTCTCAACATTAATACTTGAAATTGGGGATATTCATCACTCTCGAGCACTTTTAAGCACTTTTTAAGGTACTCAAAAGTGGAAATTTTTATCATGTTTAAACATTTTTTTGAAGCACTTTTCAATGATCAAAAGTTGTTCATGATACATAATTATTATAATTTTAAAATTTTGGATACATATTGTCATATTTTGAAAATTTTAGTAAATTTTTAATATTATAAAAATATTTAAGATTAATTTAAGAAAGTCAAGGAACTTTAAAAATTATGTTGCATTTTAGTCACTTATTGTGATGATGTTGCATTTGTTATTTTAAAATTTTAGGTACTTATTTGTCTATGTTTTGAAAGTAATATTTAATTATTTAATTTTAAAAATATTTAGAGTTAATTTTAAAAACTTGATAAACTTTTATAAGTTCGCATTTTAATCCTCTATTGTAATAATGCTACAATTTAGTCCTCACATGGAAACCTTGCAAATGTTATATAAAAAATGCTAAATTTTAATTTTGAAGTTGTAGATCTTGCAATTTGAATAGAAAAAAAATGGTGAAACTAGCAAAAATATTCAATATTCTTGAAAATGATCAATTTCAAAGCTATCCTACTCTGTAATCATATATGTAGTTAATAGGTACAATAAAAAAAATTGAATCTAGTAAAAAAAATTATTTAAACAAACTTACCTTGGTCATTTTCTTGACATTGATTATCTTCATTTTCTCGGGCAACCTTGTACATTGATTGTTATTGCAAGAGGTCATTATGATCGATAATGGTTATAATGTCTTATATTTTCTAATTAGAGACACCACTATTCAATTTTCTTAATAGAAGCTTGCTTTATTGATGGGATTGAGCATTGGTTCTTATCCAAATGAGGTACATATTCATCAACTCATAAACGCCTATTTTAAAGATAAGATGATTAGGTACAGTGAATTAAATGACATGTATAAGGCTTTTGATTTAATTGAGATCGATGACAATACCATATTTAAGTTGTCACTTGTTTAATTATTTGAGTGGTTATTATTCGACGAGGGATACTATAATAAGGCAAACACATGGTTGTTGTACATACCAAATGATGTAGACCAATTTAATATATATCTATAAGGATTCGTGTCTAATAGTATTTATACAAGAACTTAAGCTGTGCATTTGAAGGAAAAGGAAGTAAAACATTAGGAAAAAGTTATATGAAAGGATTATAATTTTATATTTTAATTCTCCTTACATTTGGTGCATTTAGCATATTATATGTTTTATAGTGCTCAATTATCTTGATTTTTATGTTTAAGGTATTTGTAAGAATGTGTTAGTGAATTATGTTTTAAAACATAATTTTTTTAGCATTTTTAATCTTAGACCTTTTGAGCTTCTTTTAGGCTTTTGACATAGAATCAATGATTAGATGTAAAGATGTCTTTAAAAAATTTGAAATTGATATCTTAAGCTTTCCAGAAGGGTTTATTTTCTTGTATTAAGAGTCCATTTGGTCTCTCAAACAATTTTCAAAGCTAAAGTTGGAAAGCAGGCCCAAATTATAAATGAAGAAAGATTTATACTTGACTTATGAAACTTTAAAAGGGCATAACTAGAGCTTTTGAAGTATAAATTAGATGATTCAATATTCCAATTTCATTTACACATCTAAAGCTACAATTCTTGAATAAAAACTAAAGCCTAGATCATTTGATTAACGATTCAAAAATAGTCAATAAGATGAGGCAAAGTTCTAATTCTACTGTTTGGTCCAGTTTCAGTTTTTAACTCGTAATGTGAGTTGTAAACCTAGGTTTTGGTTGAGACTAGATTTGTTAGAAAGTTAAAAAGTAGGGATAAAACTTTCTCAAAGTGATCAAGTTCAAAATTGGTAGCATTAAGTTTAAATGTGGCTTGGTATTTTCAGCACAAAATATTATTGAGTTGAAGCACACAGATCGATTTGGATCGAAGCATGTAGATCATCAGCAAACCAAGGCCCAGATTGTTAGACCAAAGTCAGCCCAAGTTGTTAAACCAAAGTCAGAGCATGAAATCTCCATTCATTATGCATATGACATCCTTCCTAAAGTGCTTGATAGCATTCCTTTCTTAAAAATTCAACATTCAAATCTTTCCTTATTAGAAAAGGAAAGTGAATATTACAAATAAAGGAATAATCCAAGGCAATTATGGTATTATTCAAATGTGATTAATACTTGTTCATGATATGGCAAGTATCTGTTGTTACTTATTCTTTGTACTTAATATAGCCAACTAGCTGTTGGTTGCTTTAGTATATATTGTAAACAAATTCAAGTTAATAATACAAAATTTTATTCTCTCCTCTATTTTGCTTTATCTCTTTTCTCTCCATTCCAAACAACTTACAATTGCTGTTGTTAAGTAGTTTATGTCTGAATTCTCATAGAAATCAACAAATATGAGGTCTAAATCCAAGACAAAATAAGAAAGAAAATATATCTCTAGTGGAGGTATAATTGTGAATGTCTTTTAGGAGATGATATAGAAGGTATAAAAATAAGTCTATAAGGCAAAATAGATGACATATAGAATATAGTATTATCTTTCTTTTTTGGCATGTTCTTCATCTTCCATATCTATCTAATTTTTTTTTTTTTGAATTTAGGGATATTATCAACATGATTTAATATTATTATGAGACTCTATTCTGTAATATCATTATTCTTTTTTCGAGTATTTATGTTTTTTTTATTTTATATGTTAATTTTATAGCTAAACTGAATTCATAATATGTAATTTTTATGTTATTCGATTAATGGTAACAATTAGGTAGAACAATTATGATTCAAGTTTTTGTTAACTGCTTAAAAAAATGTAGAGTGAATTAGATAATTTAACGCTTATTAAATTGTTATTCTTCTTTAACTCCTTCATAAGGTGTCTCATTATAAGTATATTTATGAGGATTATTTAATACCAATTGGATTATTGATAATAATTAATTTATGCATTAGGCTTAATTTGATGATTTTAGGAAAGGTAAACATTATCTCTACTTGTAAATATTTTTTGGCTAAATATTCACATATGAATAAATTTTTAGAAGTCAATGATTTATATAATTGTGGTAAACCTTCTCTTGAATCAAAGTTTTCTTTATCTAAGTGCTCTTATTACAAATTTGCTTTTATTATTTCTATTCTAATGTTATGAAATAAGAATTTGTTTTCTAAAATAAAAACAAATACCCATTTTCTGTGTTGCATTAATTAGATTTATTTTTTATTAGTTTTGTTTGTACCAATTTGATTAACTAGTTTTTATAGATTTGACCTTTTCTTGCCACTACTACAAGTATAAGTAAAGTAATTTATTTTGATGCATTCGACACACATCAAAATTTTAGTGCCATTACCAAGAACTAGTTGTAATCAGATTAGGTGTTCTTATTTGCAAAGCATGTGGCTTAAAATTTGAGTTTAACTATTGCAGAAGCATGTTAAAGTGGTTATTTGGTAGTAAAACAACCACTAGTCCAACTCATCAATTAATATGCTTATGTGGTATGTTAGTTTAAGATATAAGTTCCTGGCCTTTGTTGGTTAAAAGATGATTTTGAAATTGAATAAGAAAAGAAGGAGTTAAGAACAGAAAAGGCTTCTAAATTCTGGAAATTGGGAATGTAAAAAAGATTTGAGGGAAAGGGGTAAACTATGAACCATTGTATGTATATGTTCTTTGATTCGAATAAATGGAAGGTTCATTTTTTATTTTCATATATTCAAATTATTATATTAAAGGTTAGGTTTTTTTAGATTGCACACCAAATATTTGTCCTTGTGTTTTTGTAGATTAAGTTTTTTATCAGTAAAAGGTAATATTAGAGCTTCGAAAAACAAAAATATACGAGGATTTCTAAGTTTTTTTATTGAGGGCTTTCTTAGTTCATGAAAGGTTTGAAAAAGCTCTTGTAAATGAAGAAAAGATGCCCTTTAATTTAACAAAGGAGAAAAGAAAGACATCTTTAAGAAGGCATAGAGTACACCAATTCTTTCATAAGGTGATGGTGTGTTAAGAAAGGTCTCTAAAGAAACTATAACCTTAAGGATTCAGAACAAGTTAAAGTCAAGATACATGACCAAATCATTGGCTCATAAATTGTATTTGAAGAGGAAGCTATATGAGTTCAAATTATTATGGTTTTTATTATTGGAAGTAATAACCATTCTATGATTGTGTGAAAAACTTTCGAAGAATCAGAATTGAAATTATGTAAACTTTAAAATTTTGTTTAAACATATTTAAAGAACAAAGTATAAGTAAATTAATGGAAAAGTATGAATTAAGGGCAAAACAATAATTATTCTATAATTATCATTTATTACATTTTAGCCTTCACACTTGTACATAATTATATTTACTCAATCACTAAGCAAACAATTAAATATATCTTTAAAAGTTAATGATAATTATAAAATAATTATTAATCATTAACGCAACTTTTGACAATTAGCATTTAGATCCTTTGATAACCTTCATTATCAATATATCATGAAATTTACACTAAATTACATGAAAATATAAAATTATGTAAATTCTTGAAATATTTTAAAGAATCATAAATATATATAACACGCACATACATATATACACACACACTTCGACTATTACATTTTATCTAAAGTTACTAGCCATCTATAAATAATATTTTCTCTCTCGGGGATATCTTTCAATTCATTGTATTACTGATGTGACTATGCAAGTTTACTTAGATTGGTTGTGAACTAATTTTGAACTTTAAGATCTGAACATTTTGAAAGTTCAACAACTATAGTTAACATCTAGTAATGTGCCATAATTTTTAAACCATAATGAATAAGCACTTCATTGAATCCATCTAAATTGTACGCACTATGTGAGTAATATATTTTTGTTGTCTAATCCTAATTAAGTAAGGTTCATGAAATGTCAAAACTCTAAATCGATATAAATACAAATCGTCAATCAATATGTTGTGAGCTCGTCATTACAAACTTTTTCATATGACTTTAATTTACTCTTACCAAAAATTTACTTTTTAAGCTTTTATTGATGTTTATTTAAGAACTTGAACTCAGACGGAATCAATGAATACTCTGAACTTATGTATATCGAGCCATGATTTCATCTTGACTATCATTCATTTTTAATGTAAATAACATATGATTAAACTAACTTTAACATATAATAAGTTATTAGTGTCACACTTATATATTATATGAACTATGTGTATTTACATCAGATTTAACTATGATAGTTTTAGATCAAAAAATTATATCACATACTAGTATAATTACACGATAAATTATTAACTATATGCATTAACATGTGATTTATTATCATTTGGTCATATTTTAAAAAAGATTCTCTAACTATTTATCCATATTAATGAACTAATAATGTGACTTTTATTTTTATCCGCACTAATATCATCTCATAATATTTATTGAAGATATTCAATATACCTATTATATGATATTGTTGCCCATTCAATGCCACTTATGTAGCAAGTAATTTTAATAATATTATTTAATAATTAAATAAATTATTCGAACAATTCACAAATATACTTTATTTAAATGCATGATAAAATAAAGAAGCAGTATATGTAAGTGAATAAAGAACATTTTTTTCATTAATTATAAATGCTAAATATATACAAAACAAAATATCCTTGAAGTCGACAATACGAATGACTTTTGGGGCATATCCTAATACGTATCCCCTTTTTGTTACTATTATGATAGTCTAATACAAACACTAAATTTGATATCGCTCCAATTGCTTCTCTAAATTTGAGAAAAAATTATTCCCATGTTGCATCATTCTCACAATACCTAACCTCAAATATAAAAGGATAAATTTGATCATTTTTATTAAAAATGGCCATGATTAACATAGTTCTTCTATATAAAAAATTATCATTATGATCCCTTTAAATGTGGGTGATTGAAATGAGAGATGAAAAACATTTTAATTTTATTTTTAATCTAAATTTATCAAAAAAATAAGTTAAAAGAACTCAATAATGTTTGTACCTATGTTTCTATCGTTCAACACATGACAATACGATAGATTAGCAAATGATTATGTTGGATCTTTAACATCTTTTATATGCAAGCCAAGTTTGTTGATAGCATAGACATATTTCGTACTTATAATTAGTCGACTACTTGTTTGACGTTGTCCATATTCTAATAGGTTAGTTCGATAATTATAAATTGTATCCATATGAGTAATGCAAAAAAATGCATCTATTTCAATCTTAATTCCTCAAAGTTGCTAGTTACTTCCTTTAATCATGCATTTTACTTTAAAATGATTTGTTGTGAGCTTAGAAATTTTGAATTGAAAATATTTTTGCAATACCATTATACTTAAATCATGGCATAACTTTTGTAGGGTATTGTATGTATGGTAGACATATACATTGGCTAGAATTTAAAATTGCATCAATTGTCGTATTGAATGGTGGTAGAATTAAAGGAAATATGTTTGTATGGGTTGATGCTAATGGAATCTTATATTCACAAATATTTGCTTTTCTTCTCTAGCTTGGGCTAGAATGAACACCATTTACTACATCAATTGTCTTATGGTGGATCTGTTCTTGAATTAACGGTTCATTGTCATAACAATAATTTGCAAAATTAAGGTTATAATATAGAGAATATTTGCCATAATCACTTTCGACGTGCTAAAGTGGAGAAAAATGCAACAATTGATGATAGAATATGGAGAAATATGTTAAGCATTAGTTAGATGCTAACCTGCAAGTTACGTTATAGGCAATGTATCGTTAATATGGTTAGTTCCATTAAAAGAAAAATAAACAAGTGTAGATAACAACTTTTATGACCAAATTCCATGGTACATTATTGAATAGGATCTTTAGCAACAATCACTCAATGCTAATGAACATCGTAATATAACGTGTCACTCTAATAAGATGATTATTGTTGTACTTAAAAAATCCTTGAGCTAAAAATTATTTGTAATGTCTATCAACACTAAAGGTTTAACAAAACTTGAGTATATACACCATTTGTACACTATCCTCATTCTAATTTTGTATTATGCAGGATTTCTATAATTTTTAGTTACATGCATTGGTTAGACCTTCACTTTGTTGATGTATTTTTCTTCTTTGTTTAGTAAAAATTTCCACTATCATCGCACGTAAGACACAACAATACACAATACCATTAATGATTTACGAATAATGGGGATAAATAAGAATATTCATAAGATTAAATGTCATTTTTATATCAAAATTTATGGAAGATCAATATTTCTTTTAAAGTGGAAACTAATTTTTAATATTAAAATTATAAAATATGACTAAAATTTTCAAAATATAACAAATAAGTCCTTGTAATTCTAAAATCATGACAAAAACATATTTCTAGCCTCACTTTTGGGCACTAAGTAGGGTGCTTCCCACCTTTAAGTGCTACTTTTTTTTTTCTCCGGCAAAATATTTAACACCCAATAGCAAAATTTAACAACTTTTCAAAAATTCAACCATCAAAATCAACACAACCCAAACAAAATGCAACACATCAAAATCACATTCAACAACATTTCTTTTGACAAAAAAATATATCATTTTTTTGACCAATTTAGCTACATTTTTTAGCAAAACACAACCAAAATGTTACTTAAATTAAACATGCAACAAATACAATATAAACTCACCTTTGCATTCACTATCCATAAATGGCTAAAAAAGGAGCACTTTGAATCACAAGTAAAAAGCAAAACGTAAACTTTTGAGCACAAAGAAAAAGGAAAATATAGGTAGAAAAATGTAAAAATGAAGGAGAGAGATGCTTTTGTTATTTTGCTATCGAGAGTATTTTAATCCATAAAAGATCAATAATTAATAGATACCTCTCTTAAGGTTTGGTAAAATCACAAGTAAATAAATTTATATTTAAAAATCATAAATGACGCCTTAGAGTTAACATAAAATTGTGTCACTCAGTTATTGTCAAGGTTAATAAGGTAAAATAAAGTAAAATAAAATTTAACTTTCTCTTGTACAAGAAAAGTCTTATTAGTCTAAGCAAGTAATCATTTTATATTACATTTGTTTACAAGTTACAATTCTTTGAGGGGTGTATGTGTGAAAATGAAACAACAAAAACTCCATTTATTTCTTTCTTGGCTTGCAATGTTACAGCTCTTCTTTTCTTTAAATGGTGTATGTGTTATTGGGATTTAATGTTTAACAATTGCTTTTGTTAGTGAAGTAAAATCATTTGTACTTTTAGTTCATTAGGCTTGTAATTTTCATATATTTATATAACAAGTGTATTATTTTACATCCTCTTTTATTTATATTTTTTATTTGCTTTAAGAATGTTTTCAAGTACTTGAATAAAAGGATTTTAATTAGAAAACAATAGCTTTTACCTTTTATTGATGTAAACATAGATTTATAAAATGGTATGCTTGTTGGAAATAATTTGCACTTCACTTTCTTTTATATTTATATATATATATATATATTTCAAATATATATGTTACTGGATTTTGTACTTTTATAATTTTATTGTAACATAGGGTATTTCAGTCTTTTCATTCTAATATTAATTGAAAATGTACTTTTTCATTAACTCAAGGAGTTTTTTATAATTTTTAAATACAAGTCTATTTATTTGTAATTTTGCTAAATTTCAATAAAGTTATTTATGAATTATCCCATAAATAATATATTTGACTTTTTTGATAAATAATTATTAAAGTGACTAATTTCATAAAATAAATTATAAAAATGGTTATTTTAAAAAAAATTTTATTTAAAAACTTTAGCTACGTATTAATGGGCTTAGCTTTAATGCCCATGGTATTGTTACCTTCAAACAAAATTATGTGTACTAGATTTAAAATGATATTTGTAAAATTTAAAATTAAGAAAAAAGAGTTAAAACATATAAAACAAATGTTGAACAAAACTTGAAACACTTAATAAAAAATTTAAAACTTATTAATAAAAAATTTGAAATATATAATAAATAGTACTTAAAATATTTATGAAAAATTTGAAATAACTTTTAAAAGAGTTGAAAAAAAGTAATAACGTGACCTATGTTTATGGTAGCTAAACCCATACTGAAAATATTGAAAAGCCTTATTTTAATTTCTTTTAATATTTCTAACCAACTCTAATAGATTCTGACTAAAATAATTATTTTAGACAATTTTACCCCTAATAACTATCTTTTACACTTTTAATAAATCACACATACTTTATCTTTACATTATTAATAATATTTTGATAATTATCAAATTTTCACGCTTTCAATAATTCAAACAACGGTGTAAAGTAAAAATTTTAACATTTCATCTATAAATTAAATGAAAAGTGAGTTTTTACTTTTTATTTTCTAACTAATTTTTATTTAATTTTAAAATATATAAATATTACTATCAAATTTATTATGATTTTATAAAATTTAATTTGAATTATAAATATGATATTTTATTTGTTAAATCTCCTGTTATTGTGATATGATTAGAAATTTAATCAAAATATACATTTTTGGTGAAAGGGAGAAAGAGAGAGAGCGAAAAAAATAGTTGCCCTAGTGTAACAAAAATACTACCTTAGTGTTGTCATACAAGAGAATTTGTTATATTTATTAAACTAGTTAAAACCTCTAATATGTCTAATGATCATAAATTTGTATGAGCTCTTCCATCCCTACTAAATAAGTATTTCTCGAGTAAGTAAAAAAGCACTAATTTTACCGCATTGATATGTGTTATGATAGAAAAATTGAACTCACTAAAAACTATATCTATATTATTTAGAGTAATGATGGCTCAATCACTAAAGAATGAATTCTTCAATCGTATATTCTTAAGCATATTTAAATTAAGAAATAT
>CP135570.1:2785842-2807115 GCA_032401905.1 Swietenia macrophylla | reverse complement strand
AACTAATTTTTAATTGAATTGTTTAGTTAAATTAAAAATAAAGATATTATAAAAAAATTAATAATACTTTAAATTTAATTAAATAATAATTATATCTTAAAAATTATTAAATTTTAGTTATTTATAGTTATTTTTAAAAAATATGTAATTAAATATAAAATTTAGTTATTTATTATTATTTTTAAATAATAATTAATTAAATATCAATAATTAAATAAAAAAATTAATGCTGTAAAAATTTTATACTTGGTTATTAAGTATTTTTTTTAATTTAATTGATTAATTAAATTTTAAATAAATATAAATATAATATAAAGGTAATATATTTAAATAATTAAATATTATAATTAATTAATAATTAAAAATAAAATTAAAAGTAAAAGACAAAAAACCCTCTTGTAAGTATGTACACGCGCCTGAGCGCGTGAGACCAAGTGCCACGCGTACACGCGTGGGTTCACGCACTTAAATGCAACAGTTTAGGGCAGATCCTGCCCTAATGCCACGTGTCAATACATGCGCCTAGCGTTTTTCCTGATTTCGCCTGTTTTTCCTTCCATTTATCTTTTCGGTGATCCTTCTTACCCGTCATCAACCAAAATCAACATTTTTTTTATTCTAAATTAACTTATTTTTAATATAAAATAATAAATTTTTAATAATGTAATAAATTAAACTAATTTTTTGTTTTTACTGTTTAAAATATTTTATTAAAAATAAGAGAATATAATATGTATATTATATGTTTTTTTACGAAAGAGTAAAAAAAAAAAAAAAGTGTAAAAGGAGGTTGGAGGGCAAAATTATTCAATTATTTTGGTACTATTGATTAGAAATGCTTGAAAGAGGTAAAATAAAGATATTTTCGAAATTTTACCAAACCCATATATTAATAAGTGTTCTCTGTTAAAAAAATCGCCGTACATTCTCTATGGGAAGGCAAAGCACGAAGAAGCGCGAAGATGATACACCCACTTCGTCTCCATCTCCATCTTCCTCTGACGATTCCGAATCCTCATCGAAGAGGCAGCGGCGCAGCCGCAGAAAGAAGAGGCAAAGAGGCGATGAAAGTTTGAGGAGGGAGAAAGAGAAGAAGAGGGAGAGAAGGAAGAAGAGGGAAAGAAAGGAAAGAGGGAGAGAGGGGACTAGAAAGAAATTGAGACGAGACGACAAGAAAAAGAGGGATTATGAATCAAGTGATGATGGTTCAGGGTCGGATTTGGAGCCAGAGATGTCACTGCTGCAAGCGGAAGAAGTGGTTCGAGATATGCTGACTGAGTTTCCTGCTGTTGGAAACGATCTGAAACAGGTAATTTCTAATTGATCGTCTGTTGAACAAAAGTAATAATACTAGCTATTCCTAGTTTATATTAAAGCTAGGTCAAATTCTTCATAAGTTGTCAAAACGCATCGGACCCTCTTTGTTTTTGTATAACTGTTGCCTTGTAGGTTTTTCCCCTTCCTAAATGCAATTTAGTTGATTTTATCATTTTCTTTTGTTCACTTAAATTGGGTGGGCAGATTGGATTTAGATGATTTTGTAGGCAAATGCAATATAGGGCGGAAATTAGAGATTGACCCAAATTTTTAAAATTGTGAACAACTGTAAAATTATGAGTGATTTGACTTAGATAGCAATTGAGCGGTCGAAGCAGACATAAGAAAGGGCTTGGAGAATGCAAGGATTAAAGTACTTCATCTATTTTAAGTGACCTTTGTGGCATGCAATTCGGTATCCATTAGGAAATATGAGCTTGGACATCCTATTGCACCGTAATTCTAATTGTTTTTGTTTGCAAATAAGGTTATTGCACTTTTAACAAGGTAAAATTTTATTTTGTTTCGGATATATGTGCTTTTCTGGACTTTCTAGATACATAAATCAATAAACTTATTGCTTGTCCTTTCATGCAACCTTGTTCTTGACGTAGCTTCTGCAAATGATTGACAACGGACAAGCTGTTGATGTAAGAGGCATATCTGAAAGGTCTTTGAGTAACCATTTAAGGAAGCTGTTTCTTTCCCTAAATCTCAAGGAAACTCGGGATAAAGTTTTCTTACGGCGTCCAAAAGCCCGTTCTACTTTGGACGCTGTTGGAACGCTCATTCAGGCTCATATTGAGTTGAAGGTGCAGCAACTTGATCTATCTGAACCAGCGAAGCAATTGCCGACAGAATTGTCAGATGCTGAAGATAGACAATCAAAGGATAACTTAGAGATGCGATGTCCAAGGGATGATTGGTCTCCTCCTATAAGAAGGTCATTTTATTTCTTATTGATCTTTAAATAATAATTAATTGTAATTGTATAATTGTGTTTCTTTACAAAATTCAAACAAGGATATGTACATTTAATTGGATAAACCACTGAATAAGATCATCAGATTTTCTTTCCTTTGTATTTGGAAGGAACGATTGGATCAGGAATTCAACTATCAGCTGTTGTGGATGCTTGGATGCATAGATTTTCCTTCCATAAAGCAAGGACCATACTTTAACTAAAAAGCAGACTGATACCGGTAGCTAATTAATTAGAAGATTGAGTGGAAAAGTATGGTGTCAACTGGAATACAGGGAAGAAGCTGTTAATCAGTGTTGGAAATTAGACAATAAAGAGTAGGTCAGTAGCCTAGCATCATGGTAGAGTTTTTGGAAATGAGTCTATAGGGTCTCAGAAACCACATCTGTGAATTTGATCCGTTAGATATCCAAATTATGTGGCATCTCACCACCCAAAGTGCTAAAGTGGAAGAAAATTCTTGCTATTCATTTGCCAAAATTAAAAGTTATAATTTTTATGTACCAAAATTATGTGTAAAATGAATACAACCTCTACAGGAGGCTGCTGAAGAATGAGCGAGTTTTACAGCTTCATTTTGTGAGTACATTTCTTGCTTCTAGAAGTTGCTAATTATGTTGTATTTATCATTCTTTTCATAGCAGGATGATTGGTCCTGAAATGCCATCAGCTGAGTTGCTTGCTGCAGCAGCCAAATTAACAGAAGCCCAGGCTGAGCTCAGGTATTTTCCAATAATATACTCTTTTGCTGGATGTTTTGCAAATATTTGAATATTGATTATTCTGGTTTTTCTTATGAATACTTGGTGGAGGAAGATAGTGTGAAATATGTTTTCAATGTTGCTCTTGTGTGAAAATGTAAATGCTGGTTAACATAACTCCATTCCGGTGTTTTGTAATAAATAATTTCCAGGGAAGCTGAGTTGGAAAAAGATACTGAACTATTCATAGGACCCCCACCATCTGCCGTGGTAGCTGAAGCTGAATCAGCAAATGAGGCAGAGCGTTTTGAAGAGGTTTGCTACTTCACTACTGGTGCATCTGATCAGATTTGTACCACTTTGTTCCTAGAACCAGGGAGTGTTAAAGCGACTTGGGCTACCATATATGCTATTTACCATCCACAGTTTGCATGCCAAAAACTTGCATGTTCTATATATCCATTAGTTTTTTTTTCAATATACGAAAAGACATAATTTTATATATATGGCATGGGCTTAAAGATTTTGCAAATTTCATTCTTTCATGCAGTAAAAGATTTCTAAAGCTTATTTCTAAAAGAACTTCAGAAAACCCAATCAACAGCCCCTAAGCTTTGTCAAAATTTGTGGTTTACTTTTCACATACTTTTATAGTTTTACTTTCAAGTTGCCAAAGTTTTGTTCGCTCATCTTTTCTTCTCCAACTCCTTCCTTTTCTCGTCTTCCTTTTCGTTGTTACTGCTGAACAACTGAATGACCAATTCCTAAGTTGTATTGTTAATAACTTTTCTTTTTAGAAGCTTATATGCCCTTTATAGGCTTTATCCTGTGATGTTCCTATTTTTATTATTTATCCGTTCTCTGTTGATTTCTATGTGAAATAAAATATGATGACATATTAGTAATTGCTTATGGCTGCACTGAGGTTATCCCTTTTCCTTTTGGTATCTCAATATGTTTAGGTCACAAGAATTATGGGAGTGGAGGCTGATTTCCCATATGATGTTATAGGAGTCAACCATAATATGTCGGATAATAATATAAAGAAAAGGTAAGGTTTCTGACACCTGTCTGAATTTAGGTATTATCTTGCTGTATTCACAACTGTCATGGTATTTACTTGTTAATTTTTTCTTTCAATTGAGAAAATGGAAGTTAGTTCCAAAGTCCTCGTGTGAGATTTTGATATCTAGTGTTGCCACTTCATACATTGATATCACATTGATATTCATATTCCACTTTAGCAGTGAACCCAATTGCCTGCGGACTTTCAGTTGAGAAAGATCGTTCATGTATGGGCTTAGGGTATTATGGCAAGGGAGAAACAGCTGTAGGAAGAAAACATATATGGCTTGTGGGATAGAGTTCAGCTTTTTGCTTCGCTATGGTCTTCGATTTCAAAAGACTTAAAATATTGTTTCTTTTTTCTTCATACATTTTAACTGGGATGGGGTTTTGGGTTAATCTTGTATAGATTTTTGGTTAGGGGAAGCATGGATCTGATAGGGATGGTTGGATGGCATCTGTATGGATTATTTTCCTTCCCCCAATTTGTTTTTTCAGTGCAGGCTCCTGGTCCACTGTGGCTTCTACTTTCTTTCTTAAATCAATATATTTCTCATTTTCTTCTCACAAAAAAATAAAAAAAATGGGAAAGTTCTTTTATGTGCAGCAAGAAACCTAAAAAAAACAACCCTCATGAGGAAAGGAAAATGAAAAGATAGATGGGTTTAGCAGTAGGTCATAGTAACAGGTGGTAGTAAGAGGGAGAGGATGTAGCTGTTGGTGAATGATAAAGTTATTCCAAATTGGAAGAGTAGCAGCTGTTCTTGAATGTGAAAGTTGATTGGGGTTTTGGCAATGTCGAAGTTAATGATTTGTTTGCAAATGAAATGGAAGTAAATAAGTTGTACCTGTCGGGCTAGTTTGCAATGATGTTAACTTTATTTGTTTAGTCCACACCTCTGTCGTATAGTATGCAAGGAAGTAGTTAACTTTGAGCTATATACGGATTGTGGAAACTGAGTAACTGACACCAGCCATCTTTTAGTTATTGGAGTTAGTGATACCTTCTTTTACCTAAGACTTGTATTGTCTTCATATAGTTTTTAATCAGGATTGAATTCACATTACTAAATATGTGTTACCATATTCTCAGGTACTGGAAGCTGTCTCTTTTGGTGCACCCAGACAAATGCCCTCATCCTCAAGCACACCAAGCATTCATTAAATTGAATAAGGCTTTTAAGGAATTACAAGATCCAGAGAACGTAAGTTTCTCGCTCAATCATAGTTTGTATCTCAAGTTCAAGATGGTGTTATTTGATTTTTGGTCAATTTATTTATTGCTTTTTCAGATTTTCTCTGTGGCCTTAAAAATAATCGTGATGGCTAGAAAAAACAAAATTCTGATTTGATGTCCATAAGTATATGTGTTAGTCTTTTTTAGGCATCAGTGTTTGGTGTAAATAACATACTCAAACTGTTACATGATAATGTGTTTTGAGATAATGTTGGATGACAATCAAACTTTTGAAAACATCCATTGATTGATTTGCATATTTATTGAGATGTTTCAAACTGCACAAAACATAAAAGAAAGATAAAAATTTTAACCCACATGATTTTATAATATGTCTTATTCAGAAGAAATTGTTAATGGTCTTTGAGTCAGCTCATTATGCTGATTTTAAATTCAGTTATGGTTAATGACCAGAAGCTCTTGAAAGTTTCTTATGCAAGGGCCTGTGATTAGTGAATTAGCCACAAGATGATGATCTTTATGCATCCACAACCATTTCCAGCCACAGATCACCTCTGTTTATCCATTTTCAATTCAATTGAATGATATGGTGGTTAGAACTATATGAGAGACACCAGTTTTGGAAAACCACTATGAGCAATATTCCATATTAAATGTTTACACATACAAAATTCTGTTAACTAATAAGACATTGAAGTGGACAAGGTGAGCAAAATATTTATAGTTACTAGGTAAGGGCATTATGTAACTGTGGAATGTGACCTTGGAATGGTGAACTTGAATATTGTGGCATGCAGTTATTACATAAATTTCCTTTAACCTGGGCCAGAGTTTTACATGTTCTCCATCCACTTTTGGAGCCAAGATTTCTTAAGGTTGAAAATCTGGAAAAACCTTAGAACAGTAGCTTCAGCAAATTCTAGAAAACACTGATTTTTTCCTGTCAAATTCTGATTTTGTTCACTGCATGTGTCCTTTTTTATAGTCTTGGATTAGAACTGCCTTCAATGTTTCTAGTATGCCTCACAAACTCTTGGTTTGCTTATTTTACACAGGGTTATACGTAACAAGATTGACTATTGACTCATTAATTATTACTAAATTAGCTTTTAATGCTTGCATCATTCACTCCTCCTTGGAAGAAACTAGCCCACGAGTTTGGTGTTTTGGTGACTTCTCTAGTTTCCCCACTATAGTATGGATGCAAATCTGAGACATTGAATGTAGAACCAAGACCCATGTGTTTTAGCAAGTTAACTTCATAATCATTTTCTCCAATTTTCTTGATGATTTTGTAAGGCCAAATCTCTTTTACATAGCTTGGAATAGGTGCTGACTGTGAATTTTTCCTTGCGTAGACAAACATCACTGTGTGTCCTTCTTCAAAGCTTTGGGCATGTCTTCTCTGGTCTGCAAACTTCTTGTACTTGGCATTTGATTCTTCAATCTTCAGTCTGATTTCTTCATGCAGCCCCTTGATTGTATTAGCCATATTCTCTCCCTTGAAGTTGCTCTTTAATATTTTTGGTAAAACAACTAAATCATAGAAATGCATAGGTTGTTTTCCGTAACAATTTCAAAAGAATTTTTCTTGTGGTACGACTTTTAAAATAATTGTAAGCAAATTCTGCTTGTGCCACCAAGCCTCCCATTGTTTAGGATTTGTGCCAACAAGGCATTGCAAAAGATTTCCCAAGCTTCTATTAACAATTTTCGTCTGTCCATCTGTTTGAGAATGGTGAGAAGTACTGTATTGCTAGTGCCAAGCTTCTTCCACAATGTTCTCCAAAAATATGAGAGAAACTTGTAGTCTCGATTTGATGTGATTGACTTTGGAATTCTATGTAAGTGCATAATCTCTTGAAAATATAGATTCGCTATATTTGAAGCATTGATAGTCCTTTTGCAATACATAAAATGAGCCATTTTTGAGAATATGTCAACCACCACAAATATGGAATGAATGCCTCATTGACTTCTAGGCAGCCCCACTACAAAATCCATGCTTAAATCCTCCCAAGGTGCTATTGGAACTGGTAGAGGTGTATAAAAACCAGTATCTGCACCTTTCCTTTGGATTTTTGGCCTATTTGACATCTTTTAACAAATCTGTGTATGTTCCATCCCTGTATATGTTCTGTTCCATTCTTGGCTATAAAAACTTTTGTTATACCATGATGTATGTCTTGTCTTGCCCAAAATGTCCACCCAAGCCACCACCATGCGTGTCTTGAATGATCTTTTTCCTCAAAGAGCAACGTAGAACACAAAGTTGATTTCCTTTGAAAAAGAAACTGTCATGCAGTAAATATTTTCCTTGCTGCCCATCTATACAAGCACTTCAAATTGAGTCAAAGAAAGGTTCGGCAGAGTATAGGTCTTTAAAGGAATCAAACCCATGAATAGTAATCGTCATCTTGGTCAACAACAAAGTTCTCCTGCTAAGTGCATCATCTACCTTGTTACTTGCTCCATATTTATGTTTATTCACATGTAAATTGCTGCAAGTAAGAGACCCATCTTGCATGTCTCCTGTTTTACTTTTCTGGTTGTTTAGATGCTTTAGGGCTTAATGATTTGAGCATAAAACAAATCTATGTTGTATTAGATAATGCTGCCAATGTTTAAGAGATTGAATGATGGCATAAAACTCTTGATCATAAGTGTTGTATCTTTCTTCTTGGGTCATTCAGTTTTTTGCTGTAAAATGACACTGATTTGCCTTCTTGACCTAGAATAGCCCCGTCCAAACTCTTGAAGCATCACATTATGCTTCAAATACCCTATCCAAGTTTGGAAGTGCTAAGACAGGTGCTGAACTGAGTATTTCTTTAGTCTTTAGAAAGCTTTTTTTGTGCCTTTTTTATCCATTTCAAACCTTCCTTTCTTCATGTAGTCTGTTATAGGAGCAATTATATTGCTGAAATTTTTGATCAAACATTTGTAAAATGAGGTTAAACGATGAAAGCTACGAACTTCTACCACTGTTTTTGGCATTGGCCAACTTGTTATTGCTTCAACTTTGCTGTCATCAACTTTTATTCCTTTTGCATGAACAACATTTCCAAAATCAACAAAGAATGAGTGAAAAATTTTGCACTTTTTCATGTTGGCGTAAAGCTTTTCTTTTTGCAAAACCTCCAATACTTCCCTTAGATGCTGTAAATGAGACTCTTTGGATGGGCTATAGATTATTATATTATCAAAAATACCATTACGAACTTTCCAATGAAAGGTTTCATAACTTGGTTCATCAAACGCATAAGATGCTCGGTGCCTTTGATAAACCAAATGGCATAAAAATCCATTCATAAAGTCTATCTTTAATCTTGAATGCTGATTTCCATTTATCCCCTTCTTGAATTTTAATTTGGTGGTAGCTGCTTTTGAGATCAATTTTAGAGAAAAACCTTGCAACTTGTTGCATTTCCAATAGATCATCTAGCCACGGAATGGAAAATTGTATTTTGTCAATAGCTCTACTATCAATGCACATCATCTGCGTTCCATCTTTTTTTGGAGTCAAAAGGGCTAGAATTGCACAAGGGCTCATGGTTTTGTAGATAAATCCCTTGCTCAATAGTTCTTCAATCTATCTTTGAAGTTCTTCATGCTCTTTTGGATGCATTTTGCAATGTGGGGCAGCTCCAGGTACAAGGTCAATATGGTGCTGAATGCCTCTTTTTGGGGGCAATGCACTTGGCAATCCCATAGGAAATACCTCTGAAAACTCCTTGAGCAATGGCCTCGCTTCAAGAAGATCACCTTACTATTTTTCGTTACTTCCTTTGCCAACAACAAATATGCAACTCCGCTAGATTCAAATTCATTTTGAAGGTTGCGAGTAGTCAAATAACACTGCTCGTGTACCACCTTTGACATAGAAAATTCTTCATCTTTTATTGGGGCAAGCACAACCTTGGCTCTATTTTTGTAGAATGCAAAAAACATTCTTCTTTCCATGAACAATTTTGTTGTCATATTGCCATGGTCTTCCCAATAGCAAGTGGCAACATCTTTGTCAGTATCACAAAAAATCTTGTCTGAATAATTTTTCCTGATAGAAAATGGAATAAAATACTATTGCATAACTTCTACTTCAACTCCCTTGTTGAACCATGTTAGACGATACAGCCTTGGATACGGTAACACCTCTTTGTTCAACTTAATAACCATTTTTTTAGATTCAAGATTCTCACAACTTCCCCCATCAATTATAAGATTGCACAACCTGCTATGCGATGAGCAGTTTGTTTGAAAAATAATATTTCTTCTCCAATCGCATTTTGATACTATCAGAGTTAACATGGTGCGGCGTATGACTAAATTAAGAATATCTTGGTCCTCATATGCAACTTCGTCTTTTGTAAATTTCAATAGCCCTCCATTTTCTTGAGGTTCAACGTTTGGCCCCTCAACATCATCATTCTCACTCTCTTCTTCATCAATCAGCAAGTTGCTAGGCTGTTTGCTGCAATTATAAATTTTCTAACCCCTTTTTCCGCATTTGTAATAGATTATTCTCCGCCAAACAAACTGATTCGAGTTGTTGCCACTTCCAGATGCATTAACTTCTTGTTGTTGCATGGCCTTGATTGTGACCTTGGTAATTAGTTGTTGTTCTGTGATTCTGCATGCCACTAGCTACTAGCACTGACTTTAAATTGATATCTTGACTTCAATTTTCACTTGATTGGCCATGTCCACCTGCACCTTTGAACAGGGTAGTTGCTAGACCTCTTTTGTTGACTTTCAACCTTTGTACTTGTAGTTCCACCAGATTTCTTATATTTGGCCATTTGGCCTCAAACCCGTCAAATAACAATTAATGACTTGTAGTTCTGTTTCTGCCAATTGCACACGAGTTCGCATTTTGTAAAACTCATTAGTATACTCTTTTACAGAGCAAAATCCTTGTTCAAAAGATTGGTATTGCTGAAATAGGATTCCTTCATAGTTTAAAGGAAGAAATTGATTTCACATTTTGTAAAACTCATTAGTATACTCTTTTACATAGCAAAATCCTTGTTCAAAAGATTGGTATTGCTGAAATAGGATTCCTTCACAGTTTAAAGGAAGGAATTGATTTCAACTACGATCCAGCCTCTTCATCTTTATTGAGTCATGAATCTTGTCCTTGCCCAATTGAATCCTTCTCATCTGCAGTTGCTCACACTAAGAAGATGCATATCCTCTTAGTTTTCTGGTCACTAACTTCACTTTTTTGTTTTATGGAAAATCAAGAAACTCAAAAATCCTTTCAACTTCATTTTGCCAATCTAAAACCTTCTCTAGTTGCTTCTCTCCTGTGAAACTTGGAATTTGTACCTTAACATTGGGTCCCAATTACAATCTGTTGTATGATTGAATGTAGGCCTTCTTTCAAAGGTCTAGCCCTTTCTTCTTCATTTGTAGTTATCTAAGACATGTTGAAAGCACTCCATTGCAGGTTGATTTCCGAAATTTCTGCTGTTAAGTCTATTGCGTTATGTCTCCCAGCAGTAAGATTAGGAGGAACAAGAAGACCAGCTTGTTCTAATCTAGTGCAGTGTTGATTAATCTGTTGCTACAAGTTCATAGACTCCTCTCTTGTAGGGCCATTTGCTGCATGTGTGGATGGTGCATTTACATCATCTCCTGTCCCAGCTATAGATTTGCAGCAATCACATATTTGAAAGGGCTCTGATACAACTTGATGTAAATAGAAAACTGGTACAGTTTACTGTATACAAAATCTTAGAGATAATTTTACTCCAAACACCATTGGAGCCAAGATTTCTTAAGGTAGAAAATCTAAAAGAACCCTTAGAACAGTAGCTTCGGCAAATTCTGGAAAACACCGATATTTTTTGCTGTAAAACTCTGATTTTATTCACTGCATCTTGTCCTCTTTTATGGGACTAGATTACAACTGCATTTAATGCTTTTTAGGATGCCTCACAACTCTTGGTTTTTCTGGACTTCTTTTACAATGGGTTATACATAACAAAATTGACTCTTGATTCTTATTAATTGCTACGAAATTAAATATTAATGCTTGCATCAATACCCCTGAGTATGACAGCTATTAGGTTGAACAGAATTTATTAAAGCTGCTGAAGTACAATAGAATAGGAGTTAGCCTTCTCTCATCCTTAGTAGCCCTTCTGTTCCTCATGTTAGCATTGTTCTATTGCGGGTCTCATATCATCTAACAAGTGAAATTACTGAGCTAGTTTACACCTATTGATGTTCTATGCAAACACAAGTAACTGATGAAAATAGCATTCTACATAATTCCATGTAATCATTTATAAGTGTTAAACTTCTGGCCTTGCCTAAATTGCTTAATTTAGGGCTGAAACTAGAGAGCAAGAACCTGAGCCATCTATAAAGGTGGCATATGTTATGAAATTTACAATCAGAAATGCAGCTAAGTGCAAGTTTATCAGGGCAGTGGTACATTATCGCATGCATTAGCCATAGCTATATGAATTAATTTGCAATTTATAGTAACACTGAAGGGTTTCATCATCTCAGAATCAATATGCCTGACATCAAAATTATAGGCACTCAAATTTGTAAGTGAATACTGTCATTTTTTTAGTTAAAAAGCTGATTAATTTTTCACTAGTATGGATGTCATCGTGTTCTTGTATACATGGTATTTGTATGCTATTGCTACTTACCTGTTGGGTATGTGATTTGCAGGGTTCTCTATTTTTAAGCTGGTGTTTGATCTTTGTATTTCATCCTTTATTTTATTTTATGTTTTCCTGAATTTTGCAGCGAAAATCCTTGGATGAGAAGATTAAACTCAAGGAAGAAGAGGAGGAATTTAAGGTTTGCACCGTTACCAATGTTCTTTCTTATCTGCTATGGTAAATTATTGACCTTATATTAAAGATATGCTTTCTGTTTCTCTAGGCTGAGTTAAAAGCAATGCGAGAAGCTGCTCAGTGGAGAAGACTGCAAGGTTAGCTCTTTAGTTCCATTTTGAAGTGTCTTGTTTATAGTTAGCTATGTTGAATCTATCTTGCTCAGGTGTAAGATACAAGTACATCGTTTTGTTGTCCGATATAACAGAGCTAGTTAAATCCATTGTTTGCAAGAGGGGACTTTGGAATCATAATCAAACAGGATAGGGATGAGGATGACAAGAAGGTCAAGATACAGCATGGTTAGACGTCAAATTAACTTAGATATATAATTCAAATTTGATGCAAGACCCACTTTGGCCTATTTTCCTTTTTTAACTTAGCAAGCTGCTGATGTGTTGCAACAAATAAAGAAAAGAAAGGGGAAAAATTCCAGTGAGAAAAGGGTGAAAAATTAGAAGAAATAACGAGAAAACATTATAATCTTTATTCAATAATATGAAAGTCTGCCTTTAGAACTGGAGCTAAGGCCCTATTTATTGTGGCCATAAACCTAAACAAAAGAGAAAAGAAATCTACTTCCAATAAGGTAATAGAAATTCTACTCTAACACGAACAACAAAAATCAAACTAACCAAAATAAAATAATCCAAACACGACTCTAATAAGAAAATACAGTCTAATACCGATTAAAATAAGAAAAAAATAATCCTAAAACTAGCCTAGCTTGTTCTACATCACCTGCTTTTGCATCAATGTCTTGCATTCCATTTTTGTCGATTAAATACCTTGTTTCTTGTAAAGTCCAGTGTTTGGCTATGAGTAACGAACTGGACAATCCATTATGACATAACTCCAGTTATAATAATGGTTTTTATCCAGCTTGGCTACACTTAATGCCTGCAGAATTTTGTACAGGTAATGCTCTTTGTAAGGTTAAGAAGCATTCTTAATTTGATGATGACTGTTCTTCTCATCCCCGAGTAATGGAAAATGACTGTCGATGCTTTCACATTTCTTACTATTAGTTTTAGTTAGCCTCTTGAAGCAATTGTCTATCTGTAAGCAAGGAAGCTGTTATGCTGGCAGGTATATCAATGGAGGGTGATGATGAGCTTCTGGCAGACATGGAAGTTAAAGTAGCACCAAAAAGAGATGAATGGATGACAACACTACCTCCTGAGAGAAAAGTAAGACTTTTCAGTATTAATAATTGCCTCTGTGATTGTTGTTTTTTGCTAGAAGTAGGATCCTGCACTTCCTATTGATGTTTAGAGGATTTGGTTTTGCCGTATTGCATAGAACCTTTATTCTCTTTCCAGGTTATCAAGACTGCTACAAATCAAATCCTGAAATCTGAATTTTCCTATAAACTCAATATATTTTCATTTAACAACAATATCAAGTTGCGGAAGTATCATAATTGAAAAGGTTTTTAGAGAAGTTTTAGTAAAATATTTTCTTTTAGCTATATATAGACTGCTTGTTTGTAATCAAGTATGACAGGTTTTAACTGATATTCTTAATTTATGAACCAGTAATGTGTGTGTACACCTGCTTTGTATCATAAATATTTCTCAACAATTTTGGATCCACAGGAAGTTCAAATATTTGTCACAGTTCATCCATTTGAGGTTTAAAACAAAAGATATATGCAATGTCAATCTGTTATGAATTGCAGTGCTTGGAAAAGATATAATTACAAAAAGTTCAAACACTGTTGTACGGTGTGCTTTAGATTTGGTATGGTGTGAGTCAAGATGAGCTCATTTCAGTGAGATACACCACCAAATATGACCATGTCCTGTCATTGATTATGGATTTGCAGGAGTTTGATATCCAAATCTTTCAATGGTCTGTATCAATTTCTCACTGTCAATTTTTTCATGTTGCAGCCTGGTGGTATACCTATGTATTCAACAACATTTAGCAAGACCTCTAAACAAGGCCGCGGTGATACCACCGTCTGGACTGATACTCCTTTGGACAGAGCCCAGAAAGCAAAGATGAAGTATGAATTTCTCGATGTTTTGAAGATTAAATTGTTTGGTTATGTATATACATGATTATTCTGATATTTAATTCTTTGTCATATGCAGTTATTTAGAAGCATATAACGAAGCTGCTACGCTTGCCTCAAATGAAGATGAAAATA
The DNA here is from genome assembly GCA_032401905.1 of Swietenia macrophylla. Classification (NCBI taxonomy): domain Eukaryota; kingdom Viridiplantae; phylum Streptophyta; class Magnoliopsida; order Sapindales; family Meliaceae; genus Swietenia; species Swietenia macrophylla. The sequence continues at coordinate 2,792,840 of CP135570.1, read as the reverse complement.
AAAGGACAAGTGCAGATGCATATTTGGTGGATAAATACAACAAAGGAAAACGATCAAAATCATTGGTTCAGAAACACCAAGAAGAGAGTAGAAGTTGTTCAAAGAAAAAGTCAAAGCAGCAGCAACCAGATAAGGAAGAATGGGTAGGCCAACATCCATGGAAACCTTGGGATCGTGAAAAGGACCTGGTTGCTGGGAGGCAAAGTATAAATTTGGATTCAGATAATATGGCTCAAGGTCTATCTACCCGGTTTGCTTCTGGAACTTTTCAGAGGAACTTCCTCTAGGCTATAGACAAGCAACTTAATTAAACGGTGTATGCTAAATTCAATGTTTTAGCTTTAATTTAGCTCAAGCACTTGACTCGGATCATTTTTGTGGGTTCGTGTATGTTATATGTAAATTATGTTATACATATTGATTTTTTTTTTCTTGGCCATCTCATTTATGAATATGGCAAGGCAGAAGATAACGGCGATTTGTCGAAGTTATCTTAAAAACTCTGCACTCGAACATAGAGATTGCTTGGGACTTCAAAATTAAAGCTGATTAGCTTAGAAGGAATCAATTCAATGTAATGTTGTTTTCTTTATGTGTTGTGTCAAAATTTTGTTTTTCTGATGAGTCATGAATGTAACCTTTTAAACCCTTGTGGATCACATGTCTTGCAAAATGATAAAAATTTTATTTCTTCGCAAAATTGCTTCGGTGTCGAATTTTGAGCAGAGCAGTTTTACTCGTTCATAATTTCATAAGATTAGTTCTGTAAAAATAGATACTGTTGTGATATGAAGTTAAAAGAAAAAAACGTATGTAAGCTGGGTGGGATTTATTTCTCACTGCTTTCTCTTTTGCGTTTGGACAAACTTTAAGTTATACTGCAGTTTGGTTAGTTGTAATATATTGGTCGCATTTTGCCCACAAAACTTTAAGTTCCGTGATCGTACGTGGACGCGGACTGTGCAACCATACAAAACTTAAAATAACTAATATAAAATATTAAAATCATGAAAATTAACAACACTACAATATAAAATTTAAAATATAATACATAAAATTTTAAATATAAAATATAAAATTTAAAATTTTTTGTATAAAATGTTAGAAAAGCAAATTGTGAATGTAAGAATATAGTCAAGACTTAGTTAAAATACATTTTAAATGTTTTACATTTCTTAAAATAGAATTTAAAATATTAAATAAAAAATTTTAATAATTAATATAAGACTTGAAATAAATAATATAAAAAATTTAAAATTTGATTAATATAAGAGTTGACCGAATTTAAAAATTTTTGACATAGTTTATATAAAAATTAAAAAAATTGAATGTATTTTAGGTTAAATCACCCAAAACCACAAATTTATTGTAGCCAACCCATTTTTAGTAAGTACGCAATGCACCGCCAATCCATTACTTTTTACTGTTAAGTATAACTAGTTTAGGGGTTTTGAAACTAAAACACATGGTTCCAATTATTATGAACCATCACTTATTATTACCGTTGTCGATTGAGCCAGAGACATCATTGCGAGACAAGAAATAATAACATACAATTAAATGAAAAGACGAATAAAATAGTTTTCTTATTAAAAAATGAGATTTTTAATGTGTAAGTGATATATGTGTATTAATAATTAAAAAATTATTAATAAATACATAAAACAAGTTTTGATAAAAGTGTACATATGCATATGTTATATATGTATATTTAAATATGTATATTGATTAGTGATAATACTTGTTCATGAGACGAATAAACATTAAATAATAATAATAAATGGTAAATATTTACCGCACGCGTGTTTTATAAAAAATTATATGTTTGATAATTTGCATGTTTATAACATGCGTATGATGCATGCAAGATTTATATGAATATAATTCTCTAATAAAATTATTAAATTCATATCTTTCATGATGAGATAACAAGAAATTCTTTAATATAATATTATATCTCAAAACTTTTATTATGGAATTTAGTTACCTAATTCTTAGATGTGTAATTTTCTCTTGATTAAGAATTCTATTATGCGAGAGAAAGATTAGAATAATATATTAAGAAAGTACAATAGATAGGATTTAATTGATTTAAGATGTCAAGATTTCTATTATGTGAGATATTCAAGGTTAAGGTAAAGAAAATGAATCAAGCCTTACATGTAATGTAAAAGAAAAATATTTTCTACTTATTGAGTTAATTAGCCAAAATTTCTATAATGTGGGGCCAATTAATTTTAATAAGAATTTGATTCTTCACTAAAATTTTATTTATTAAAATTTAAAGAAATTTTTGAGTTTTGATTTGAAAAGTGTAGGATTCAAATTAAAAAATAAGAGTTAATATGATTAGCGTTTAAAATAATATTCAAAGTGTTTGATAAATATAATTCAAATTGTTTGAAGTATACAAAATACTAACGAGTATTTTCTTTCTTTCTTATAGTTTTTCATAGTTATGATACAAACAAATCCATAAAAAATATTGAATAATATTCTCCTAAGAATATTGGACAATAATATTTTGACGAAACAAAATTTTAAAGACCTTTTGAGAAATTTGAGAACAATTCTCAATTTTTGAAAAATTGCCTATATCTTGGAAGCAAGTACACCACTTGAACTTGATGATGATGCTTCACAAGTTAAACACGAAGCATTTGATAAGTGGAATTAGGATAATAGGAGAGTTCGAGGCTACATGTTTGCATCAATGAATAAAGAACTCCAAATGAAACATGAAAAAGTTTACAATGCTTGTGATATTCTCATTACTTTACAAGAGTTGTATGGCAAGAACTCAAGAGTAGTTGAGTATGAATTGTGTGCTTTCCCTCTTTAGTATGAGGCTCTGGGAGGGATTGTTATCGGATAATCATGTCATCAAATGATTAATCATTTAGGCTAATTAGATGCATTTGGGGGTGGTCATACTTGATCATCTCAAGATGAATTTAATTCTCCAATCTTTTTCCACAAGTTATAAACTGTTTATAACTAACTTTAATTTAAACAAGATTGAATAAACTTTTCCTGAGTTGCTCAATGAGCTTCAAAAATTTTATTGGCAAAGTTATAGAGAGGAGATATAAAGATGTCCATATGGTTTTAACTAGTAAGACTAGCAAAAAGTTATGGAAATCACAAAAGAAAAGGCCAAAAGTTGGCCTGAAAAAGAACTTTAAGAAAGTTCAAACCAAGACTGATAAAGTGAATGCTAGAGAAACTTGTTTCTATTGTAAGAAACTAGGACACTAGAAGAGGAATTGTTGATAATACTTTGAAAGTCTTAAGAAGATTAAAGAAAATATGTTTAGCTGTAATATAATTGATTATAAATTAAATATTATTTCTGATAATCAATTCTATATATTTAATTTAGCAGCTACAACTTATATATTGTGTTTCTTTGCAGGCAATATCAAATAATTCAATATTGTAGAAAGGTAACATCGTTTTACGAATGGCAAATGGAGTAACAGTTTTTGTAAAAGCTAAAGGATCTTATTAGTTAAGATTACTACATGGCACATTTTGAGTTTAGACTCAGCTTTGTATTTTGCTAAAACCAGTAAAAGCATTATTTTATTTCTATATTATGTAAATATTATTATAGTGTATAATTCCGATACAAAACTCGTTAAAAATAACGAGACCCGAACTCAACAAAGAACTCAAGATCGTTTTACGATCAAATTTGAATGGAATCTCGACCTGTTGTTTATAAAGAAACAAGAATCTCGGTATAATGTAGACGCCACAAACGGTGATGGAAGTCCGTTCGATAAGTTACTGATGAATACCACAAGAATAATTCTTGATAAGTTCGAATAGTTTTTCGAAGAACAAAAGAAAAAATAACTCTCAATTTTTTTAACTAATGAATTCTGATTGCTTCTTATTCAAAAGTGCCTTTTTATAAACAAAATCGTATCTTGTACTTATCTAAGACAGAAAGAAAAGCTAACTAATTAAATAAACTTCTAAATGAACTCAAACATTTCAAGAAAAGCTAACTAATTAAATAGACTTATAAATGAAGTCAAACACTCCTACATATTCCTATTTTACTTGCTAAAAAATCAAGTTTAGATTTGGCCAGATTTTTTTAGAGTTTGAATCATGCAAATCCATCTTTGCTGGATATGTGGACCAAGTTCAATGGGTCTCCACGAATTTACTTAAGTCCAAATTTCTTGAATTAGCCCGTTAAATGCATTTTTGAACTTTTTTACTTGTACTCTCGTAACTAGACCAATCAGAACTTAAATTGAATTCTTTGATGTTGTGCCATGATTTGTATCATTCCCCTCCTCTTGAAAAGGATTTGTCCTCAAATCATCACTTACATCAAAAGGAGTCAAATTAGCAACATTAAAAGTAGCACTTATATTGTATTCACCTGGTAAATCTAGCTCGTAAGCATTGTTATTGATACGCTCTAAGACTTGAAAAGGGTCATTTCTTATTGGAAGTAATTTGGATTGCCTTTGCGTCTGAAATCTCTCTTTTCTCATATGTAACCAAACTCAATCTCCTGATTCAAAAACCAGCTTGCGACGCCCCTTTTTAGCTTGTTTTGCGTACTGCTCCGTTCTTCGCTCAATGTTGAGTCTTGCTTTCTCATGAATTTGCCTAACAAATTCAGTTTTTGTTTTGCCATCTAGATTAACTCGCTCAATCATGGGTAAAAGAGATAAATTCAATGGAGTTAATGGATTAAATCCATACACAATTTCAAATGGAGAAAATTTAGTACAAAAATGAACAGTACGATTATAAGCAAATTCAACATGTGGTAATCAATCTTCCCAAATTTTAATGTTCTTAATAATAACAGTCTTTAACAAAGTAAACAAAGTTCTATTTACCACTTCGATTTGACCATCAATTTGTGGATGACAAGTAGTAGAAAATAATAACTTAGTACCTAACTTATACCACAAAATCTTCCAAAAATAATTTAATAGTTTAGCATCTCTATTGGAAACAATTGTTCTAGGCATACCATGTAATCTTACAATCTCCTTAAAAAACAAATCAGCAACATGTGAAGTATTATCCGTTTTGTGACATAGAATAAAGTGTGCTATTTTAGAAAATCTATCCATAACCACAAAAATTGAATCTCTGCCACGTTTACTCCTAGGCAATCATAATACAAAGTCTATAGAAATATCAATTCAAGGCTCATTAGGAATGGGCAATGGTGTGTATAAACCATGGGGTTGCTTTCGGAATTTTGCATGCCTGCATGTGACACATCTATTGCAAGTTCTCTTAACATCTCTTTTCATGTGTGGCCAAAAGAAGTGTTCTTGTAAAACAGTTAATGTTTTAGCTATCCCAAAGTGTCCCGTCAATCCTCCACCATGTGATTCTCTAACTAATAAATCATGCACGGAATAATTCGGTATACATAACTTATTTTCTCGAAATAAAAAACCCTCATGTCTAAAATACTTACTATTGAAGATCTTCTCAGAAGCTATATACTCTTCACTAAAGTTATGGTCTAAAGGATAGAACTCTTTAATATGTTCAAAACCAATCAATTTAGCATTAAGAGTAGAGAGTAATGCATACCTGTGAGAGAGTGCATCTGCAACCACATTTTCCTTACCTTACTTATATCGGATGACGTATAGAAACGTCTCAATGAATTCCACCCAATGAGCATGTCTTTTGTTCAGCTTGTGTTGTCCTTTCAAGTGCCTCAGTGATTCGTGATTAGTGTGAATCACAAATTCCTTGGAATAAAGGTAGTGTTGCCATGTTTCCAAAACTCAAATCAATGCGTATAATTCCTTATCATAAGTTGGGTAGTTTAAAACTGGTCCACTTAACTTTTCAATGAAATACGCAATCGGTTGTCCTTCTTATATAAGCACAGTTCCAATACTTACACCAGAAGTATAACATTCGATCTGAAATATTTTGTTAAAGTTAGGTAAAACTAATAAGGGTGTGTTTGTCAATTTTTGCTTGATGAGCTGAAATGCCTTCTCTTGCTTTTCTGCTAATACAAATCATGGCACAACTTCAAAGAATTCAATTCAAGTTCCGATTGGTCCAGTTACGAGAGCACAAGTAAAGAAGTTCAAAGATGCACTTAATAGGTTAATTCAAGAAGTTTGGACCTAAGTAAATTCGTGGAGACCCATTGGACTTGGTCCATATATCCAGCAAAGATGGATATGCATGATTCAAACTCTAAAAAAGTCTGACCAAATCTAAACTTGATTTTTTAACAAGTAAAATAGGAATATTTAGGAGTGTTTGAATTTATTTATAAGTCTATTTAATTAGTCAGCTTTCCTTGGAGTGTTTGAGTTCATTTATAAGTCTATTTAATTAGTCAGCTTTCCTTGGAGTGTTTGAGTTCATTTATAAGTTTATTTAATTAGTTAGCTTTCATTTCTGTCTTAGGTAAGTACAAGATACGATTTTGCCTATAAAAATGTACCTTTAAATAAGAAGCAATCAGAATTCATTAGTTAAAATTTGAGAGTTATTTTTTTTTATTTTTTAAAGAACTATTCGAACTTATCAAGAATTATTCTTGTGGCATTCATCAGTGACTTAGTGAATGGACTTCTATTACCGTTTGTGGCGTCTACATTATACCAAGGTTTTTGTTTCTTTGTAAACAACGGGTCGAGGTTCCATTCAAATCTGATCGTAGAACGATCTCGGGTTCCTTGTTGAGTTCGGATCTCGTTTCTTTATTACCTCAGTGAGCGGTGAGGTTAAAGTACGAAAGTCTTTCACAAACCGTCGATAGAAACTAGCGAGTCCATGAAAACTTCGTACGTTACCTATGCTCGTGGCACTCGGCCATTTTTGAATTGCACGAATTTTCTCTTCATTAACCTGTATTTCTTGTGCACTCACAATAAAACCAATAAATACAAGCTTATCGATGCAAAAGGTGCATTTCTTTAAGTTAGGAAATAACTTCTCTTTTTTAAGTATATCTAAAACTAATTTTAAATGTA
>CP135570.1:2769553-2785342 GCA_032401905.1 Swietenia macrophylla | reverse complement strand
TAATTATTTTGGAAGAAAAAATTCATATCATTCCTCACCTTTGGAAAAGGAATCATTATTCCCTTCATTAGAAGAATAAAGATTTCTAAATAATTATCTTTTTTTATCCATTTCGGATCTGATCGTAGTTTCGAGTTCATGTGTTATACTGTGACCAGACCGAAAAGGTTCTAAATAAATAAATTAAGGTTGCTTTATAACTTTTAATCACTTGTTAGAAGCAAGTGCGACTTCTAAATAAATAAAAGAATTTTTATTATTTTTAAGATTCCTTTTCTTTTCTCTATAAATTTTAAAAAATAAATATACTCTAAGAACCATTGAGAAGTTGTTTTCCCAAGACGTTAGTTGGTTTGAATCTCTTCAATACACTTACTTACATATCACATCCATTTTTTTATTATTTTTTTGTCATCTTAATAATATTTTCCAAAATCAGTTCATGTATTCATGTCCAAGCGAAATAAAAGTCAAGTTTTAAGAAGTTACTACAAGAAAAGCATCTTGCTACCACTTGAGAAACACCAATTGAGTAGGGATTTTGCCATTTGATTTTGATGCTTGTAAAACTCAAAATCATTGTACATTAATAAAGAACAAATTTACTAAAGGAAGAGAATGTTGCTTCTGACCGAAATATAATCTCATTAATAGTTTGTCCGATCTTATATATATATATATATATATATATATTCATTCATGCATGTAATGTGTCTTCTCTATTATCCATTTATTACATAATAAAAACAGAGCAAATGCATTATAAAAAAAAAAAAAAAAAAGCAGAACCATCTTTCAAATGTAGAAAATGCAAATAGTGCAAATCACCGCAGCAAATCCATAAACTCCAAAAATTCCATCATCCTCCAAAATTGCCATTCTCGCCACACGCTTCAAAATCACTTCATCCTCTGACACTACTATTCTCTCCCCCACAAACTCACTCTTAAACCCTTCAAAACTGCCATTCTCATCAACTCCAAAAACACATCAACACAGCAAATCCACACTAGTCTTTCCAAGTGTAAACCAAATTAATTGCCTCCCTGACAAGAGAGCTTTGTGTTAAAAAGAGCTCCCTCAATGAAAATGATCAAACTCTCAACAAAATTTGTCGAAAGTGTTCAATGCAAACACTTAACTCCCTCCATAAATTTTTATCGAGAATTTTCTTGTTTTTACAAAGAACACCTTTGTAAAATTTTATTAGGGACTTGGTAATTTTCACTGAGAGTGCTCTCTCCATGGTAAGTATGTGTATTGTTTTGCATATGAAGAATTTGATTATTGATACTATTTTGATCCTTTAGGTTAGCAAATTACATCTATAAGGTTTAAAAACTAATGTAAGACAGATATGTGCAAATAAAATTTACTTTGGGTGTCATTTGGTATGTGAATTTAGGTTTGTGTGGAAAGTTATGCACTACGGACGACAAACAACATTGTCTTCCCTAACCAATTTCATCAAAGATTCTATAATTTTTATTGAGGGAGCTTTATGCAAAAACAAGTACTGTCGTCGTTGGTTTTCATCGCTTTCATCATCATGCCTTGCGTTCTGGTGGTTACAATCACACCACTAACCTTAAATTTCATGGTTTTACTTCGGGGATTTTTTTGTTTTAAAAACTTTGTCTATTTTGTAAAATAAAAGAAATTTAATTTTTCAGTTTTAGAGAAAAATATTGATCAAAGGCATTTTTGTCTAAGGACCCTTATTAGGCCACAAATATAAGAAATTTGGAACTTTGGTTATAAATGTAAGTGGCTCAAAATTTGAACCATTTTAATCAAAATCCTAAATTTTTTTATTATTATTCATAAAATAAATTCCATGATGCAAGTACAAATTTCAATAATAAGCCAACCTACGGTTTAAAATAGGGTAGGATACATTGGGTTTTAGGTGTTGAGAAGAATTTGGGCTAGTTGTTATTAGATTCAATCTATAATCTTGAAGCACACCTACCTTACCCTCTGTTGGCGCCCAAATCTTGGTCCCAAATTATTCGGCGATTAAGGGTGTGGTGATCACTCAAAATTCGTTAAACCTGCTACTTGAATGCAATCCACTTAAGTTTCTTACATTTTCTGCCTCTAACGTCACTTTCGTACTTAGTTGTTGCTGGCGATAATTGTTGCAGATGTTGGCTACTGCATGTTAGCTTGTGCATGTTGACGACTTGTGGCATACGAATGCTAATGATGTGCGGTAAATTATTGCTGGTAGCATGCGTGTTAGGCGGATCTATGTATATGCTGTCAAATACGCATTGTGGCATTCTGTATGCACTACAAGTCTCCTCACGTGTGCTTCTTGTCATTTCTTGCATGCTTGTTGGCACTTGCATGTGTTGCAGCTGTCGTTGCATGCAACCTCTTACATGTTAGCAGATACCATACTTCAAGTATAGCTGCTATCAAAACTGAATATCGTTATACTATGAAAATATCTCTATATCAAGCTAAAATTAGTAGTACTCTACCAAAAATTGCTTGATACAGAAATATTTTGATGTTTGTGTGATAAGTGGTATTATACCACAATTCTGCTCATGGTATGTAGTTCTCCCATTTACTTTGATGGTCATGACAAAAACACCTTAGATATTGTTTTAAGGTTCGGTTGGTCATTTTACTTTGGCCATTGGTTTGCGGATGAATTGTTGATGAAACTATGAGATTGCTTCCTAGTTGAGTAAATAGTTCCTTCCAAAATTTTCTCATAAACATAGGATCTCTATCGGATAATATGGTCCTAAGAATGCCATGAAGTTGAACAATATGTTTAATTAATTTTTGTGCAACTTCTCTTACAGTGTGGGGTTGCTTGAATGACACAAAATGTGCGTTTTTGCTAAGTTTGTTCACCACAGTTAAAATTACTGAGTATCCTCGGTTTTTTAGCATTTCAGTGATGAAATTTATTGTAAGGTCTTCCTACACTCGTGCTGGCATTGGTAATAATTGGAGCAAGCTTTTAGTCTTGCCTTCTTTGATTTTTAATGGTTGGCAAATGTCACATTCGTTGATCTTTTTCTTAATTTTGGCTTTAAGTCCTTCCTACCAAAAGAATAATTTGATCCTTATATATGTGCAGAACCAACTGAAATGACCTTCTTCCTTTGAATTATGGAAGTGGTTAAAAATTTTTTCTCTAAATTCGAGTGTGTTGGGTACATATATTTACTGATTGCATTAAATATATCAATGTTTAAGCGAGCACTTGCTGACAATTGGCTCGAAATTATTGATTTTTTTAGTGAGCTATTGACTGTAAATGTTAAGTAAAACAGCTTCCTTGATTTCTGACAACACAACCTATTCTGCCCCACTGATGGTCGTAAGATATGCATCATTGGGCTCACATACTACCCATAATATTTGTTTGTGGTTATTTCTCGATAATGCATTTGCGACCCTATTTTTCTTGCCCGATTTATAGATTATGTTATATTCATATCTAAATAACTTGACAAGAAACTTTTGTTGCTTAGGGGTGATGATTTTCTGCTCCATTAAGTTTCTCAAAAGTTGTTGATTAGTGATTATGGTAAATTTTCGTCCCAAAAAATAAGGTCGTCATACTTTCACCGCATGGATGATAACTAACATCTCTTTTGCATAAATTAGCTAACTCATCTTTATAGGCCCTAAAGCCTTACTCATGTAAGCAATCGACTTTCTTTTTTGGTTAAAAACAGCACCAATGCCATCTTGGCATGCATCAGTATATATCTCGAATGGTTGGCTAAAATTGGGTAATGCTAATACAGAAGTCCCGCACATAGGTTGCTTTAAAGTCTTGAATATTTTTTCATGTTTTTTTGTCCACAAAAAGTTATATTTCTTCAATACTTTGGTCCACAAAAAATTAAGACATTTTTAAGAGTTGGCCATGTTTGCATTGTTTTGATCTTGCATTGATCAACTTTTACTTTTTTGCTAGAAATTATGTGCTTTAAGTACTCAAGTTCCTCTTACACAAATGTACATTTGGATGGCTTAATGAAGAAGTAGTTGTCCCTTAAAACTTTCAATATTTGCTTCAAATTTCAAGATGGTTTTCAAAATTCTTTAATTAGATCAATATGTCATCAAAGAATACTGGCACAAACTTACGCAAGTAAAACTTGAAAATGTCATTCATGACAGCTTGAAAGGTAGAAGGTGCATTGCATAATTTGAATGACATGACAAGGTATTTGTAGTGACCACTATATGTTCAAAAAGCCATTTTATGTATGCCTTCTTCCTTCATTCGGATTTGATGGTATTTAGCCTTTAAATCAAGCTTGGTGATAAGCTTGGTACTATTAAATTCGTCGAGCATGTCACCGATGGTTGAAATTAGAAATCGGCATTTAATAATGGTTTGGTTGAGAGCTCGCTAATCAGTATAAAATTGCCAAGTTTCATTCTTTTTTCTTATAAGTAAGATGGGTGATGAAAATAGAGAATTGATTCATTGTATAATACCTTGCTGCAGCATTTCTTTAACTTGTCTTTCTATTTCAATTTTTTGAAAGTGAGCATAACGGTAAGGTGCCACATTGACAAGTTTTGTTTTATCAATTAAAGGAATGGCATGATCATAATATCGCGAAAATGGTAGCCTTTGTAATTCTCCCAAAATATCATTAAATTATTCAAGTAAGAATTTTACTGATGATAGCAAGATTACTTCCTTTTAAGGGCATATTTTTTTGTCGCTATCACTTGTGATTAACAAGATGGCATGGTATTATATTTCTTTTAAGCATAAACATTCAATAGTATTTACCTCGCAAGAATGTGACACTGCTGGATTTGTTACCTTTCAAGTGCATTCACAGCCCTTCCATGTGAAATGTATAGTCATTGCCTCATAATTGAAGATAATTTTTTTCACTACTTTAAGCCAAGCATTGCCTAAGACAATGTCGAGTCCCAAGGCTAGAACATGTAGTTTTGCTTCAATATCGACACTTTGAATCTTTATCTTTGCTGTCTTGATTGTTTGTGAGCACTTGATTTTCTATCCACTTGCAACTTTTACCTCAAAAGATATTATATTTTTGTGTGATAATTAAAACTTTTTAACAAGCTTATTGTTGATGTAATTGTGGGTAGCTCCGCTGTCTATTAATACAAGTGCTTGTTTTTTGTTAACATTTATTCATAACCTCATCGTATTGAGCTTGATTACTGCCCCTACTACATTGAGATTGACTTCACTTTGCGGTGCTTTTTCAAGGGAGTTCAGTTCATTTGCATTTCCCTCATTTTCTGTATATATTGTTAGTTCCTTTTCGTTGTTACTGTCATGTTTTTCATAATTTCTATGAGGTTGAATTGCCCCTTTTTGTACTTGTAGCCAAACTGCCACTTCTCATTACATTTGAAGCAAAAGCATTTCTTAATTCTTTTCTTGAATTCGTCAGTGGATAATATAAGAGAATTTCTTAGTTTTGGTGGTGCGGTCTTGTTAAAGGATAATGATTTTTTGAATTTTTCAAAAGGATTTAATGGTTTAGATGCGATTCTATTGATGTTTCTCTCATCATTGATGAGCCTTGCCAAACATATACATTGTGCAAGAGAGTTGGGTTTTCTCATTTTTACTTCTCTACTCAACCAAAGCACGAGACCGTCAAGAAAAGTTCCTATAAGTGCGCTGTCCGGCTAATTTTTCACAAGTTCGGTTAATCGTTCAAACTCTTTAAGGTAGTTCTCGAGATCCATCTTGCCTAATCTTGGCTAATTGTCCTTCGAAATTTGTCATGCTAGATGGATTAAACCGATTGATCAATTCTTGCATGAATATAGTCCATTCTATCCTTCTTCCTTTTCGGGTACATGTGGATTTTAGCTATCTCCATCATTGATTAGCACGTCCACAAAGATGATATGAGGCAAACTCAACTCGTTCTTTCTTTTCAATGCCATGCTTCTTAAAATAAAATTCAGTTTTGAAAATTCACTCAGTGGGATCTCCTTTCTCAAATATGGGAAACTTAATTTTTTCCTTCAACTTGATGTAATTTTCGCGGCTTAAATGTTGCTGCCTACTGTCCCTTCGTGATAGTTGCCAATGTGATGCCTTGTGATAACCTCTCGGCCTTTGTGGTTGCCAAAATGATGGTCTTTTATCCACAATATCTTCATCACTGTGTTCCTTATAGTGGTTGTGCGGTTGATTGAAGATGGATGATGCTTCTCTTTATCCCTAAGATTTGCCTGTGGTTTTCCCCTTTTTTGGGAAGAAAATCGCTCATGATTAGTCTCTTCTTCCTACTCATGAAGTCTTATAATCTCCGATTGTAACCTTTTAGTTTATTGAGGTGGAACAATACTCCTTAATGTTTCTTCTTGACTTTACTTACCCATAATGCTTGTTACTTAGGACATATCCTTTTTCAATTAATCCATGGAATGAATTATAGAAGCAAGTTGCTGTCCTAAATTGCCTACCTTCGTATTAAGGATACATTGGTCTCTTTCCAAGGCCATAATCCTCCCTCGGTTAGTTATGAAAAAATCCTCCCCGATGGATTTCTACTGGTGTTTATTGATGTTGTTGTTGTTACTAGGATGCCATTATGTCCACGCTGCGTTTTTCAATGAAAATACCAGTTGTTGGCACCCAAAATCTTGGCACCAAATTTTTTGACGATTAAGGGTATGGTGATTACTCAAAATTCATTGAACTTACTGTCTGGATACAATCAACTTGAGTTCCTTACGTTTTCTACTTATAACGCCACTTTTGTACTTAGTTATTAATGTACGAATGTGTTAGAGAGGCAAAACAACTCTTAAATCTCTCGTAACTCTTAACTTTAACCTAAACCTAAGCTATCCTAAAATGATCCTTGAAGAATAATCGAAAAAGATAGAAGATACAAGTAATTTGCTATAAAATCTGCTATGTTATTCTAATAGCTTGTTTACATTATGAATGGCTGCATTTATATATATAACAACATTTATTTGACTCTAAACTAAACTTCTAATTTACTTATGAAAAAGACTTCTAAGTTATCTAGAACTAAAAAGAAAAAAATCCTATTTAAATTCAAATTTGTTGACTTGCAGTCTCCTAATAATGTTGAAATTTAGCTTGATGTGAAATTTTTTTACGAACAAAGTCAAAGTCTTGCTAGGCCCCGTTACAACCTTGATTGTGGGTTGATGTTGTACTTAGCATGCCCAATTTTTTGCAATACTTTGCTACTTGTGATAATTGCTGCAAATATTGGCTACTGCATATTGGCGTGTGTGTGTTGATAGCTTGTGGCATACGGGTGCTGATGATGTGCGGCAAATTATTGCTGGTGACATGCATGTTAGGCAGATCTGTACGCGTACTATTAGATACACATTGTGGCATTTTGTGCGCGCTACAGGTCTCCTTGCGTGTGCTTCTCATCATTTCCTGCGTGCTTGTCGACGCTTCAAGTATGTTGCTGCTGTTGTTGCATGCAACCTCTTGCATGTTGGCACACAAGTTGGGCGTTACTTGCTGTGTACTTGCATGTGCTACTTGTGTGTCATCTCGTGCTGCCTGCAGGTTGTCGTGCGATGCTTGCGTGTTGTCTTACAATGCTCGTAGGCTAGCGTGCAATGTTTACGGTGCTTGTGCGCTAGCGGGCGATACTTGCGTTGCTTGCATGTTGGCGTGCAATGCTTGCGACATGCGTGTGCGTGTGGTAGGATCTTGGCACGCACATTCTAGCTTTTGTGGCTTCGCATGTTGCTTGTCGCTGCTCTCGATATCGTCGTTGTCTCTCGCGCTCCTTCTGCTTTTTTAGGTCCTCAACACTCTCGGTGAACGTGACGTAAATGACATAGTATTCATCCTATTTTACACATTTTCGCCTTGTTTTCAGGGTAAATGAGAGATGTTACATCCTTCCCAAAGGAAGGACTAACGTAAAAGACATTTTTCTCATATTCGGTAAAAGTTTTACCTTATTTCCATCTTATTGTTATGGACAAATGATATTACATTCTCAATATTTGACTTGAACCACATTTATATTTTTATTTTGTAAAGGTCGATGCCCTCTACATGTGTAATAGACAGACTCTCACGTTTTAAATTTTTAATAATTATAATCTTATTTTTTGTTTTTTTGGTGAAACAACCTAAAATGTAAATATGCAATGATTAATATCTATTTTCATTTTAATTAATCCTTTATACCACCAATTTTAGTTTTACTATTTAACTCTTATCCTTTCCTATATCAAAATATATTTATTAATTTAAATAGTATTTTTAAAATGATAGAAGAAGAAAATATGGAAAGAATTTGGGATTAAAAATATATATTAATTTTTATAACTTTTAATTTGAAAAATTAGTTCATAAATATTTGAATGTGGTGAAACATTGAGTATAGATAATTAGTATCTATTTTTACGGATGAAGTATTTGTTGGGAATTGTCTATGATACATGTATGTATTAATACATTCAAATTTTTAGTACTCTTTACTACATGTTTTAAATTTTTTTTATTTATGTTTGAAGTTATATTTATTATTTTTTATATATTTTAATATATTTTTTTACCACAAGTTTTATAAAAACCATAATAAGTTACAAAACTTTAAAAAAAAATTGAGTGTACTAATATACATATGTATATATGCATCATAGCAATTCCATATTCTTTGACCTCTTTTCACTCAAGATTTGATCACCTGATTTCAGCAGTTACACAAATGACTGTGTTGAATGGAGCATAATAACTCAATCCAATTGCCTTTCTTCATGAAAGTGATTTTTTAAAATTTTTAGTTTTTGCTAAATAGTGAGCTATAAATTTATTAGTATATTACTTGATATTTTAATTGTATAACTACAAAAGAATAGAGCGTGTCCTTACTTTGGATACAATTAAAATGGATAAAATCACTTTATAAATTATTGTGGTTCTTATTTACTCTCTCTTTTTTACTATATTATTATTTTACATGTTGATTTATTAATAATAATAATAATAATAATAATAATATCTACATAAAATATTTTAATTTTTATAATTTAAAGCATTTTATACCACCACAATTGTGTTATAAAATTTTAAAAAATTACTATAAATTATTTTTCAAAATAATATGATAATATATTGATCGTATTTGTTCAAAACTAATTAAGATTTTATGTTATAAATAATTTAGAATATAAATAAATTAAAGAACAATAAATAAATAAAGGCAGTTAAATAAGAGTATTATTTTAAAAAAATAAATAAATTAAGGATAATTTATTGTTTTAGTTACTCAAATCCTAGACAAAGGAATGTGGAGAGGAAGAAAATGTATTTTTTTCACAAATTGTTTAGAAAAGTCAGATTATCACAAACTCCAGGGATGATATCTAATAAGATCCCCAAATTTTTATTAGTACTACATAAGTTTAATTCCTGATTTTACCATTTAATTGATAAGCAATACATTAGTTTAGATAATAAATATTTAAATAATATTTGAAAAATGTAAAATTACCCTTTTCCATATGTAATTTTCCTGTATTTTCATTTGCATACACTTTGTGCACTACACGTCGTTGTTTTAGCATACACATTGAGTACACACTGGCATAATTTTTAGTACACCCCCTCTCAATTCTTTGGTTAAAAAACTAACAATAATAAGAGGTGCACTTAGAAATGAACGAAAGCTATTATTTACAGTTTGAAATATTAGTAATATTTTTTATATATATTTTTTTGGGTTTTGAAAATTAATAAAAAATATATTTAAAAGTTATTTTTTATATTTTAATATTTAATATAATTTAATTTAATAAGATAATGTTAAAAATTATTTGTTTACGTAAAAATATAAATAATTTAATTTAATAAATATATATATAATAATATGATATAAATATATATAAATAGGTATTATAAATTATTTGTTTGTCTATAATTATTTTTAAAAATTTATATTTATATATAATTTTATTAAACTTTAAATAGAAGTATTTAAAATTCCCTTGTAGCAGTTTTTGTNTAAAAATTTATATTTATATATAATTTTATTAAACTTTAAATAGAAGTATTTAAAATTCCCTTGTAGCAGTTTTTGTAGCTTTCTCGTAAATGAAAATTCAAATTGCGTGCGAAGAGAGAAGAGTAACGAAAAATAGAAAGAAATATTAACCAGTTCTTTTGACTTTAATACATGTACGAAATCTCAAATCCTTTGACCCGTTAATCGCCATGGCCATCTCTAACCCTTCAACAATCACTGAAACTCTGCTTTCGGAAGACGCTAACACTGTTGTCACGGACCAACTCGTCGATCACAATGGCCATCCGATCAGCAGATCGAACTCCGGTGGTTGGAGATCAGCCTATTTCATTATAGGTACGTAATTATCAAGACTTTCACTTTAATAAAACAGAAGATAATTTCTTTTTTGTTTCTATTAATTCTGTTTTGCAACAATAGTATAAAAGAACTGAGAGAGGAAGTGCTGCAGGTGTTGAAGTTGCAGAAAGGTTTGCTTACTACGGGATAGCATCAAACCTTATAACGTATTTAACGGAGCAACTCGGTGAAACGACAGCAGCGGCTGCTGAGACGGTTAATGCTTGGTCGGGTACGGCGTCGCTGCTCCCTCTGTTAGGTGCATTTGTTGCTGATTCTTTTCTTGGCCGGTTTCGCACCATTGTTATTGCTTCTCTCGTTTACATCCTGGTTTGTCTCTCTCAAACTCATTCATCATATACGGCAACAAAATTAAGCAGAATTTTCTTTTCCTTGTGATAAAAAAACAAAAGTTTTTTTTCACGACAAACTTTTCCTTAGAATCACCAACACCTGCGTAAATTAGATAATTAATTAAATAAAGCCTCGTTTATTATGCAAATATTTATTTTAAATATTTTCTATATTAAGTGTTTTTAAATCCAGTCAAGTCTTGGTGTACTTGGTTCATGGAGATTTACCAACTGTTTTGCGTGGCATAATCTGAGTTAAGAGGGTAAATGCGGTAGTTTGTGAATTTTTAAATAAGGGCGTCGTGTATTAATTTTGATATTATGCAAGTAAGACGTAATATCAAATGTTGGAACATGGTAATTTATTATGTTCACGAAATCAAGAGCCACTCATCAATCATCTCGAGCATGAAACTGCCAAGATCATAATTACTGTAGGAAAACAAAATCTACAGGACAAAAATCTAAAAGGAAACTTCGAATAATGATTGTCTTCTTATTCTGTTGTCTCAAACCATCAATTAACATTTTTTTTTTTAATTTTCTTTTTTACTTCTTCCAAATATTCCATAAACATTAACATGTGCATGTATAAATGTAATGTATCACAGGGACTAGGCTTGATGACCCTCTCGGCTCTGCTCTCTTCAAATACTCCTTCTCAGCTGCAGATAGTCACATTTCTCTTCTCACTATATCTAGTAGCACTTGGACAAGCAGGCCACAAGCCTTGCGTTCAGGCATTTGGAGCTGATCAGTTTGATGAACAAAACCCTGCTGAAAGCAAAGCCAAAAGCTCTTTTTTCAATTGGTGGTATTTCGGTATATCAATCGGAGCCAATTCAACAATTCTGGTTGTAATCTACATCCAAGATAACCTCAACTGGGCTCTCGGATTTGGACTTCCCTGTGCAGTAATGTTAGCTGCACTCTTTATTTTCCTGCTTGGAACCAAAACTTACAGGTACACGGTTAGAAGAAATGTCAAAAATCCTTTTGCAAGAATTGGTCGAGTATTTGTTGAGGCATTTAAGAACAGGAAATCTAATTGTTCAATGACGGCCAGCGAAGAGCAAGCTCAAAGTTCTCGGCAGTTCAGGTTCCTGAACAAGGCCTTGCTTTCTAAAACAACAGATGATCGATTGGGAAATGTGAACTTTTGTACGATCTATGATGTTGAAGAAGCTAAAGCATTATTAAGACTTATTCCGATATGGGCAACATGCTTGATATATGCTATTGTATTTGCACAATCCACAACTTTCTTCACAAAGCAAGGAGCTACAATGGACAGAACAATCATCCCAGGCGTCAAAATCCCAGCCGCTTCACTGCAAATCTTCATTGGCATTGCCATTGTCGTCTTCATTCCAATCTACGACTTTATTTTCGTTCCGGTAGCAAGATCTTTAACACATAATACTTCTGGGATTACAATGCTTCAAAGAATTGGAACTGGGATGTTTTTATCAGCTCTTTCCGTGGGAGTTGCCGCTTTAGTAGAAACAAAAAGGCTTCAAACAGCAAAAGAATATGGACTAATTGACAAACCAAATGTAACAATTCCAATGAGTGTGTGGTGGTTGGTTCCTCAATATTTATTATTTGGGATTGCAGATGTTTTTACCATAGTTGGTCTCCAAGAATTCTTCTATGATCAAATTCCCGCAGAATTAAAAAGTGTTGGTCTTTCTCTTTACTTGAGTGTAATCGGTGTGGGTAGTTTCTTGAGCAGCATTCTGGTTTCTATAATTAATAAAGCGACAACTGGAGATGGCACAGATAGCTGGTTTGCAGATAATCTCAATCGGGCACATCTTGATTACTTTTATTGGTTACTTGCTGGACTTAGTGTTGCTGGATTTACTCTGTATTTGTATTTTGCTAAATCTTATATTTACAAAAGGGTAGAGTTCAAAAATCTTCCTTGTAATACAATTACCGACTGATATTACACGGTGTGCATAATTATTTGTCATTAATTGCCAAATTTTTTAGATAATTTTTAATTATATTATTGCATGAATGATTTAGTTCAATAAACATATGTTAAACTTTTCATTTTTCATAGTTTTGTGCGATATGTTTCTCTTTAAATTTAAGTTTAGGTAAATGAGATATAATGTTTATAGAAATTTCTGAAAGTGTTAGCGTTTATATCCATGATTTGGATTGCGTTGAATTTCAAATCCTGATTTATTATTTTGAGCTATTAAATTTTACCTGCTTTTATTTTTGGTTTCTTGTTCTACCCATTAATGACCACTAAACAGGCATTGATTTCTTGGATTTTTTTCACAAGAAAATGACTTCTCGTTCATTCGTCATAACCAATGGATAGAGATTAAGTACCTCGTCATATCGGATGGAATTTGTGGACCACAAGTAGAGAAAATTAAGCTTGGACTTGCACAATATAAAAGAACATACGCAATCAAGTGTTTGTATGCATATATCTAATTGCAAGAGTTCAACTAACGCTGATATCATTTTCCAAAGTTGGCCACACGAAAGTGACTATAAATTTATACAAATTAAAATTATCAAAATATCTGCCTTGTAGCTGACCCAGTGACTTCTTGTCGCCACATCAACCACTTTCTGCTACTTGAAGATTCCCGAATCTTTTAACACTTTTTTTTCCCTTTAATTTGGAAGAAAAATGATTTCAACTTGTTAAATAAGTGGGTGCATGGTGTGAATCCAAACTTTAGATTAATTTACACGTAGGCACCCAGACTCAAGATGTTGAAGAATGAAGATAAAGATAATTTTGTGAGTCTAAACGTAAATATATGAGATTTTTGTTTCTTGTTAATTCATATTTTCAGATATACTTTTGGGGTCAGAGAAGAAAGTACTCAAAAACAAATTTTCCACAATTGAGTTGTTTTACGATTTGACAGGAGCATGCCTAAACTCTCATGCAGCTGATCCTATTTTTACCCTTGTATAAGTGAACTTAAACACACCATCATATCACATCTTAAGTTATGAAAGAGTATAACCACTCATTCTATATTCACAGCAGTTAAACATTATCTTACTATAAAAAATAACTATACATTTAGATAATATCAATAGTACTACGAGATAACAAATAACTTAATTTTATCTTTGCAAACCTATTTCATGATATCTTTAATGACATAGGTGAGATTAATAACACTTTTGTTTTATGCATAATCTCTTTTCTTTTTCCTTAACGACCAAATCACCGATATTCTTATTTAGTAATTTATGTAAGAGTAATTGGCTAAATTCAGCTTTAATCTCATAAATCTTTAATCTATAATCTAGATTTAAGTAGTTGTATAATAATACAGCTCAACCAAAATTATACACTTTTTTTCTCTTTAACTAATAAAATTATATGTTAGAGGTTAATCGACAATATATTAGTCTCAAAACATGCATGTACTTGGCCATCAAAGTATATCTTTTAAAGAAAATTCATATGGCCTTTATAGAATACTAAGACATAAAAATTTTACATTATAATTTATCTCCGTAAAAGTAGAGGATTATCGTATTGTAGTTTATTCTACAACGTCTTTCAAAAATAAATTACTATTTTATAGGCAATACGTTGGATTTTACATAGAAAGAAATGTAATTTAACATATTTGTCTATCACTCATAGACTTAATAATTTAAGTTCACCAATAAATTTGGCATATTAAATTATACAATATTGATATTTGCACATTATAATTTATAATCAAATAATTTAATTAATTAAAAAAATAACTAACAATACTCGTGATAAAGTAAAATCACTATTTATTTAAGTTATTTTTAAATAATAATTTATTTCTCTCTTAATTTTAATGCAATGAAAAAGCAAAATAATTTAATCTTTTTCTTCTATTACATTCATGTTAGTATTGAAAATAAGTGTCAAATGTGATTAAACATTGTAAAAGAAAAAAAAATCGCGCAACTAAAAATATACATTAACACGTAATAGATAATTTGAATTAAGAAACTTTACAAAACTCATTATACAAACTTTATTTACTCAAAAGATTTGAGTCATCAAATAATAATATATCATAGGGATCAAAATAAGATATTATCAAATTATGATATTAAACATAAATACACAACAAAGAGACATTGATTCATACAAACTTCACCTTACACTAAGTTATAGTGAAACACAACTAGGTGTGTAATATTTGGTTCCTAGCTTAATAAGCATCGGTACATATACATTGAATTCTAAAATATTTTTTAGTAATTATTCGTATATTTTGAATTAGGGGAGAATTGTTTGATGTCTTGTGTATCTCAAAATACATAATTACTTAATTAAGTGATCATTATATGCATTTATAATACAATTTTTTTTTTTATTTGTTGGTTACAAAGTAAGGTCTAATTGAGCATTACATATTGTATTTGTTAGTTGCAAATTTTCTTTATTGTCATGTTTATGAGATATTATACATTGTAATAGTAATTAATAGCTTGTAATAGAAAAAAGAGAGTAAAGAATTGTTAGCTAATTCTCTTATTTTTGTATTTCATTTTAATACTAAAAAATAAATTGTTATACAACCGTTCTGAAGTTTTATAATTGATTGTGTACTTTATAGAAGCAAATCATTAAACTAGAAAGGTTGGACGCTATTAAGCCTAATTTACACTTGAAATATTGTCCTATAAAAGTGAAATTTTTATTCAAGAATAATATTTTTAGCATACATTTATTTTTTGATATAATCTTGTATTTACAATTTATCATGTTAGCATTCATTATTTTTCAAAAATTTCAACAAAGCCCACTTTCATCATCCATGAACAACAACTAGCCTGAGCATGTTGGTTGGACGAATAAATTATATATTTGTTATAACAATATAAAAGTTAAGGGACTCATGAATATCATTATACTAAAATAATTTTATTTAACACTACGAGATAAAGTAATAATTATCATATTTTATTTGTGTGAAGTTATAAATTGTATTGTATTAAATAAAAATTAATTTAAATTTTATTTATTTAATAATTATATCAAAAATTAAGAATTTTAATTTGACACAAATAATAAATAAGTA
>CP135570.1:2748451-2769053 GCA_032401905.1 Swietenia macrophylla | reverse complement strand
GCTAGAGTCAAGATGATGCTCATATAAGTGTAGGCAAGTTCTATAATTAATGCGTGAACTAAAATCTTAAAACAAATTTGTTGGTATCAGTTTATTATCCAAAAGCTAAATAATTCCATGTTGAGAAAGTCTGGTTTGAGGTAGGAAAGCTCATAGGTTTATTTTTAGTAAGCTATGGAGAATTTCACTTGAGATTTTGTGGATATTTTTATTTGAGTCATTGATGGTCTAATTTTATTTAGGGCTTTATAGTTTAAAATTTTCTCTTGAATGTTTTATTTGTCTTTTAGTTTTGCAACTTAGTCCAAATTTATAAAGTACTTTATTTTGAATATTGTAAAAGTTTTAATAGCGCTCGATGATGTAAGTATTTATATTGAAACTCGTTAAATTTTTTGTTCTCTTTGTACTATTGCATTTATTATTTTTTTTAACTTTATAGTATCATATTTCAATAGCTATAGTCATTATGTGTTGATAAATAAAGAAGCTTTCACTGCACAAAAGTGGTATCAAAGCCATATTTGGCATAGTTATGATTATTTGATAGCTATTAAATATAATAATTGGTTTATAGTTTAGGCATTGATCAAGCTATATTATAAAGTAGAAATGGTATCATAATTGTCCACAACAACAAAGGCAATATCAGTGACAAATGCAAAAATTGACATAACAAAATTTGATAATTAGAATTATTTTGGCCTATGGCAGAATGAGGTCATGGGTCATTTGTGTCAACAAGATGATTACATTATGGCATTTATGTTTAGGACATGTAGGTGAAAAAGCCTTACTAATATCCAATAAAAATACATTTAAAGGTGTGAAATTAGAATTTATGCTTGTTATAAGGTCTCAAAAAAGGATAATATTTATATTCAAACATCTTAAAAAAACTCTAGATCATGTTTGAGCTTAAAAATAGTTTCGAAAGGTGATTTGTTTTTCAAAGTGGGTATTAGTAGCTTATTGATTAAATAAACTGATATAAAGAATGCTTCCCAGCAAAACTTTAAGCGTATACTAGCCTAAGCTAGAAAGCTAAGTAGTCTTAACAATATGTCAATGTTTCCTTTCAACTTTACTATTTTGGTGGTTAGTGTAAGGATGACTAAACCTAAGTTTGATTCCATGTTTAATCAAAAACTTTTCAAAAGGTTTAAATTTTCCTCCCATCTCACATTGCAGGGATTTAATCTTAAGATTTAGACTATTTTCAATTTCGTTCTTAAATTATTTAAAGGCTGCAAAAGTATCTGATTTGTAAACAGTAGGAAAGATCCAAGTGACTTTGGTAAAATCATTAACAAAAGAATAAATTTTTGTATTTGATTTACTTTTATTGATTTATTAATTATTGATTGAATTTGTATTTAGAATTTTTTTAAGGTAGGTTGATTAGTTAGAGATTTATATAATTATTAGTCTATTTAAGGGGTAGTAAATCTTAACGTATTTCGATTTGTTAGTTTTCAATTTTAATTTTTTGTATAAATATCTTTCACTCCCTCAAGTATTCTAAGGTTTAAACGTAGACAAATTTTCACAATCAGTTGAATAAGTGAATTTTAAAGCCTTAAAAGCTATGAAAATTGCAATATAAATGAAATTATACTCAATAAATTAGAATTGTGTTTAACATATCTTGTTGGATTAATGCATCAAATGTTACACATTTTGATGGATTTACAAGAGATAGTGGTGCAATTCTACATACATTAAAATTTTTCGATAATTTACAAACTATCAATTCTAGTGAGAAGACTAGTCTGCAGCTTGTAGAAGTTCTTAAAGTTTTTAAAATATGTGACACAATACACATATATGTGTTCTAGTATAATATTTAACTAAGGCTCTTGTAAAATGCACATTAGCTCCTATAAATAAGGTGATCTATATTTAATTGAAATCATAGAAGGAAAACCTTAAGAAAGCTTTAGTAATTCTCGCCTTAGTAAATTATCTCTCTCCTTCTGTCTTCTCCTAAGTTTATTTATTTTGAAGTTTATTATTTACAAAATATTATCAATATGATCTCTGACAAAAGAAGTAATCCTTTGAGTTTTCTTTCTATCTTGTTATTTAATATAAATAAACTTATGGGTATGTTCACTGATTATCCTTTAACAGAATTACATTGAAAAATAAGGATAATATTTTACATATTATTTTTTTATTTATGACAAATAGATTCTTAATTGAATTAATAAAATTAGGAACTAATTTTTAAAATTTACCAAAATATTTTTTTATTTGGTCTTTTAAGAAAATTAAAGGACCTATTTTTCTATTATCCCATAAAATTTTTTATAATAACTTTTTTTCCTAAGCTTGGCAGGGCATCACTCTGCATTCTTCTATATATATTTTTGGTTAGTCGAATTTCTGACAAAGGTGATTTTTACATAAAGGCAAATTACTTGATTAAGATATATTTTACGTATATTATAATTTTTTAATGTAATACTTGAGTTCTAAAACAAAAATTTCAAAATAATTAAAATAAAGCTTAAAATAAATAATATTAAAATTTTAAAACATAAAATATAAAAGTTGAAACGATTAGTATGAAATATAAAACACTTAACATAAAAAATTTAGAACATAAATGTAAAAATTAAAATGTACTAACATACAATTAAAAAAAATTAAATATATCTTACATTGTGTGTAATGTAGTCAAACCGAGACAAATCTAAAAGGAAGTTTGATAATATTTAATTTTAATTTTTATTTTTGAGGCCTTATCTTGTTACAGCATTAAAAAAATTTATTTACTTCTTATACAAAATTCGTTAATAATCCATTTAACGACTATCAAGAAGTTTGAATGTGCCGATGGGATGTTGATGATAAAATTTTTGTATTTGTTACATTTGGGAAGATATTCTAATTGTATAATTTGAATTGTGCAATTTTTAAAATTTTAATAATTTTTTAGAATAATAATATTACAAATACAAATTATAGTATAAACCCGTTTATATAAATTGGTACGATAGTATTATATTATTTTGTATATTTTATATTTTCACATAAGTTTGTATGAAGAATTTTTTTTATAGACTTTATATCCTTAACATTATTCTTTATGCATCTTAAATCTGCTAAAAAAAACAACATTATTATAGGGTAGTAATGAAAAATCACATCACTCAGTTGTACCCACCGATTTGTAGCCTATCAACAAGTTTGTTGTCGCCTACAACAAGAGTCGAGTTCTTATGCAACCTCTTAGTCTTCTACCTTAGCTTCTTTAAATTAGAAAGTAGGATTAAATGGGGGAAAATATTATAGAATTTAAATTATAATTAATCAACAAATATTCGTTCCTTTGTCACTGAGTAAATAAAATTTTTCGTGATGACATAAGGATAATTTAGTCATCATAAACAATGACATAAGAGTGATATAAATGATAAGGTGATCAAAGCTATTTATAAAAATATTTAGACGATAATGATTTAAGCAATGATTTAATTAGAGATATTTACGAAGATATTTTGTTAAAATGAATATCAACTGTTGATTAAATTTTTAGGTGGCGAAATTCAAGCGGTCCATTAGTTTTGAAATGGCCGGTAAATTTCCCATTGGGTTTTCCCTCCTAAAACCGAACCCAAAACTAATCTCTTTTATCACTTCTCCATGAATACATCTTCAACCCCCTATAAATTAATAGAGCCAACTAGTGAGCGATTTTGATGAGCAATAAGAAGCAAGAGATCTTTAGCTTTGTAGAGTGAGGGACTAAGTACAGAGGACATCTTAAAATAGATAAGGCAGCACTTCAATTGCCCCGTTTTATTTTTTTAATATGCCTCGTTTTATGATGAATTTATGAGAGTTTTATTTTTAATATGATTGGTCCATCTCCTATGCTTTAATTTATTTGCATTACCAATGAATTTATAATTATCCTCCTCATTTGAGAAAGTTTTTTCAAAAGAAAGAGTATACCTTTTATAGTTTTATAAATTTTATTGCACATGTGCATATTTTACATAAAAAAATCACATTACGTGTAGGGACAACACTAAATCATATTCAAAATAGAAATTTTTAAATTCGTATATACCTTTATTAAAAAAATTAATATAAAACTTGCACAAAATTTATAGTAAATTTCATATTTTATTATCAAATCTGCTTAAATAAATATTTAATATTTACTAAATTTATGTGAGTATTTATGAATTTTTAGCAAAATTTTAAATATCTTTTATCTAAAATAAAATAGATTAACAATGTTACTAATTGTATAATGCACATAAAGTTGTTCAAAGAAAAGACAAAGAAATTAAAGAAATAAGATTTTGTGTTATAGATTATTATTGTTCCACGCTAATTTTCAGTGGTTGATTCCTTCGAAAATGTATAGCAATTGTCATGTTGTTAAGTAACTTCGAGTAATACCCTCTCTATATCAAAGTTTAGTTAAGTAGGTCACAGCCTTCACTTTGCAGAGAGTCAGAGATATGTGCAAGGATTCTAGGCTGAAATCTTGTATCATCTAACCAGATTCAAAAAAACAATCATCTTTTGCATTATTGAAATGGTATGCTAGCTATATTAATCTTTTTCAAAATACTATTATACTTAAAAAATTATAACATACATTCACAAATATCCATTTACATCTGTACTCGTATTAAATTTGACACGAATTTTAATTTTTAATTTCAAATTCATTACAAACTCGTTAAAAAGTATACCAAATATGTCCTATAAATGTTATTTAAGAAAGACTACGAGTATGAAAAATTTTTAAGTTTGAGATGATGGATCCCAAAGCTGTAACATGATAGATCCCTTGTGGACAAGTACACATTTGGATCTAAGGTCCTCAGTCGACAGATCTTCTATTGACCAAAGCCCAAATGTCAAACATTTAATGAGAGAAGTGTTGACCTCGCAGTGTAATGTGCTCAGGGCCTCATCAAAGGTTTTGTATTTTGATTTTTGCTGAAGTTATTTTCATGGATGTAATGACGTTTTCTCTTAAAGTTACTAAGGCCTGTAAAATCATACATGATATTTGCATATGCATCATATTTTCGTATAGTGTAATCAATGTTCATCCACCTTAATTGAAAAATAGAAAAATATTATTTCATATTTTATCAATATCACCATTTAATTAGAGAATATCATTTTTGATATTAAAAAAAATCACAGGTTATATACCTACATGCCAATCAAATATACATGCTTATGTCATAGAAATTGAGGCAAATAAACATATATTATATTTACCAGCGTAAAACGAGTAAATCATATTTCAAAATACGAATTGAATAATAAAACTATTTGTGGGCCAAATTTTTTTTATTAAAGATTCATATACAACTTCATAATGTAATTATCAAATTATATTCTTTTTATTAATTCTCGTGGGTAAATCAAGAAATATAATTTGTTATTTTATCCTAATTAATTATAAAAAAAATAATAATTTTTTTTGTTGAATATGATCAATTACATGTCATTTAACTATATGTGATCCAAGGAAATATAACTTAGTATAATTAAAGATGTTGTGACAAATCTCTAATTAAAATTAAAATTATATTTATCACATGATATTTATGTTATGTATAAAATTAAACTACATGTACTTTTTAAAAGAGACAATGAAAAATACATAAATTTTAATTTATGCAAAATATGATTTCAACTTTCAGTATTTTTTATTTCTTATTTTATTTTTATTTTAAAATTATAGAAAATTCGTCTATTTTTTTTTTTAAAATGATAGAAACTTGGTTCATCTCATGAACGAATATCAAAGGATTTTAGAAAACTTGGATATAAAAAAGGAAAACTATTCATTAACATAAATAATCTAGCATTAACCTAAGACACACATTTGCATTCCCATATATCAATTAAATAACTACAGAAAATTATAAACCATTGGCTATTAGATATAACGAAATAGTAACAAAGGTCGTTGGAAATGCAGCTTCACCTTAGGATCATTTCATTGATAGTATCAACTTCACATATGGCGTTTCCCGTCCTACGACATTTTCATATGAATAAAAACTTTAAGAACGATAAAAGGAAAATAAATCTAAGATCAACTTTTGGTGAATCCAAGAAAGGTTCTAATCATTTTGAGTTGATAATTCAAAATATAAAACAAGTAATGAAAAAGTAGAAAAAGAAATAACCTTGAAAAGCCTCCTAAACATGTTGCAGACCAATTTCTCGCTAGAATTTGCAATTCGCAAATTATCTAATCATTTTCTATGCATATAGAAGTGGAAAGTCATCTCCTGAAAATATATATGTATCCAAATACATTTATACAATATCATCTCTTGAAAATACATCAAAATATGTAATATTTGACGTTAAATTCAGCAAGATATATTAAGCCAAATTCTCATTTACTAGATATAATTCCATTTTTTTTTTTTTTGCATTCTTCATGATCCTCAAGGCTTTAACAACTTGTCCTTCCTCTCATGAATTACACTTTTGGTAGCTCCACCAACCTCCAACAAAAATATTTTCAATAAGATTAAAGTTTCTGTAAGGTTAAAATGATATAATCAAGCCCTTAAATTAGTGCCAAAAATAAACTGCCCAGTGCGCATCCTTAATTTAAGGCATACTTTGCAGAATTCTGTTGCAGATTTCAATTGTAACATAAATAAATGTGCATTGAATTACCACAATAAATTGTTCAAAAAGTTGTTGGGAAAAACATGTGAATTAACCGCAACAAACCCGGGGATGTCCGTGTTGAATGTCTACGGGTCACCGAACTATAGTAGAAATGAGTTTGGTCCATTGGTGCATTCACCTACAATAACAAAAACTGCTAATTAAGTTACATTCTTTGAACAAATTAACAATTGATGTGCTATCAAAAAAAGTTTACATTGCATATCATTAACTCAACCAACCTTTTCAAACGAGCTAACTTAAACCTTGATGGGTCATGTCTATTATTCATATTGCACCCTTTAATTGAAAAACTAAAAATGAGAAGGTAAAAGCATATTAGCCTATCTAACTGCTATATATGTATTAATTATACATACATTTTTATTCATATATATTTATATATATATGTATACAATAAATTCTCTTGCAAATACATCAAAATCTGTAATTTTTGATGCATTAATTTATCAAGATATATTAACCAAAATTCTAATTTACCAGTTATAATTTTACTTTCTATCACATTCAATTTAAAGGTTATAAATAAAATTTTGTTTTAAATGAAACGAAGTTTTACAACCTTATATTTTTAAGGTAGAAGAATGTGTTACATGTCGAACTTACAATGCTTGCAAAGAATGATAATAATAGATAAAAGTTACAAAGAGTAAAAAGCATAAAGCTACTAAGTAGATATGCTGTGTGACGTGCAAAGGTTGACCTGTTTGTGTTGCACTGATGTGTATAATGCTCGATCAAAAAAAAAATCGTCTTTTTCCCAACTCCTATTAGTATGAAGAAGCATTATGCATGGGCTGTTGTTAGGCTTAGTGGGCTAATGTTGGGCTCAGTGGGCTAGGTTGAGGCGATTTACGAGCTTTTGTCTTCTTCGTCATTTTCAAAACTAATGTTCATCAACTAAACGCTCAAAACTTTTCTTGGCTTAGGGGATTTTGTAAGTACATCATCTATTTGATTTGCTGTAGGGACATAATTGACTGAATGCTCTTTGTTGAGATCTTGCTCCTAACAAAATGGATATTAATCTTTGCGTGCTTAGTCCTAGCGTGGTAAATTGGATTAGATGTTAATGCTGTGCACTTAAGCTATCAACGAAATTATGGTAGGAACCTTGCTTTCAAATTGAATGTCACTCAGCAAGGATCTTATCCAGGACATTTCAGCACTTGAATGAGTAATGTCATGCTCCGGCCCGAGGAATCGACATGTGACAATTGCTGCATACCTACAAATTTTATTCCATTGACTTAGAACACATCCTAAATGTCTGCAAGGTTTAAAAGAAATTAAAAATAAAAAAAAAAACATAAAACATTTCTTACAAATAAATACAAATGAAATTATCAGATACAACTCATTAAGTTAAAACATATTAAATTCTACTCAAGCATCCATACAATATCTCAAATTATGGAAATATAGAAATTTGAATTCTCTCTATTCAAACAACTAAAATACAATATATATATATATATATATATATATATACATATATACATATATATATATATATATAATATTAAAACAATGAATTTCAGTGGACTTAATGAATGTAGTGTGAGTCAAATTACTTGTATTTAAGTATCAAAGTAAATTTTAATTGCCACCTATGATCAGTTAAATCTTCTAGATCTCTAATATGAAATAGTGGAGTGGGAGGGGGAGTGAGTATACTACTATATTCAATGATAGACTATCCATAATATTTAATTCGAAAGGGAAAGATATAGATATACTAAATCTTTTATACAACTGATTCTTTTGTTATTTCTCACTTTTAACAAACAATAATTATAAAATTTTTGTCTTATATCAAATTATTTTTCTTATTCAAGAACATATTATGTAGAGTGTGTGTGTGTGTGTGTTTACGGGGAAAGATTGAGAGTCCCTTATCTTTACATAATTTTTTACACTATTTTTTAATCATTAGATTAATATACTTTCGATGGCTGAAATTAAATATAATTTATGTAATTAATAAATCATAATTAATGCATGTACTAAATTTAATATTTATTATTAAAAGTATATTAATTTAACAGTTAAAAAATTAGTATAATAAATTGTGTAAAGTTAAAAAACTCTCGATCATTTTCATATATATATATATATATATATAAATTATTTATTATTCATGATATCATAAAAATTTGCTTGTTAGTTTTCTTATAAAAATTTGCTTGTGTAGTTTTCTTTTATAAAATAAATCTGGTCTCCTTCCCTAAATATATACCTTGGCTCGGAATATACACCTTAAACCATCTATGGGTACCATTTTAAACAAAATACAAAATTAAGATTATCACGTGACAATAATAATAAAATCTTAATTTTTATTTATACTATGGCTTAAAAATTAATTTTTTAGAAAGGTCATATGTTAGTTGCAAAACATAACTCACTAGTGTTAACCTAAGTGGTCACATGATGAGGCTCGTGACTATTTTCATAATACTTAGTCCAAGACTATATTCATTTATAATAATCATATTAATACAAAAATATTAAAAAAATGCACTAATATTTATCTACCACTCTTACCTTACTTAACCTTCACTTACTTGTGCATATTAAAACCTATCATAAGCTACATGTTATAGTTATAAAAATATCATATATATATATATATATATATATATCCATTACAATAATACATAAGTAATATAAAACATTTAATCCAATATGCTCATAGAATATTTTATAATTCAAAATTTATTTTACAAAAATATTAATAATTTTATAAAGCCTCACAAGCCAATTTTATAGTTTTACATAACCTAGCATATCTTAACATAAATTCATAAAGTTTAAGTTTTTATTTCATAACCCTTTCAAGAACCAAGATCATCAATTGTATAAAACAACAATATCATTAATAAACCATTCTTCAGTTTTATCCCCAATATCTCAAAATCAAGTTTTATAAAATAATTTATTAAAACTAATTTATAAAAGCAAATTATCGAAACAAGTATATTAAAACATTATTTTTAATGAATTCAATATTTAAATAATCCACTCACATTTTTAGAGAGGGTATTCACTCACTTATCGATTTCTTTATTTGCTCAACTCTCGACCTAAATACATACATATCTAATGTTATTAATATTTAACTCCCATAATATTTATCTACCTTAATGTACATACATAATAAATCATAAATTTTTAGATCAATATATGAATCTTTTGGTCTCTCAAATCTATTTTAACTCATTACAACCTTTAGTCCAAATCTAACTTTTAAGGATAGTTAGATCATTTCAAATAGCTTAGAGTTGAAATCTTAAATTGCAATCTTTTTAAGAAATGAATTACACAAATCAATATTTATAACAATTTTTTTAATCATTTAATTTAGATATCAATTGGGGGTCTAAAACTAGTTCACAAGATAGAAAAGAAAATATAAATTTTGAATAGGGAGGATTACTCTATACCAGCAAAAAATTCAAGACCCTATTTGATTGAAAAAAATGCTCCAAATCTAGCTTATAAGTACTCATTTCAAAGGTTTTCAAGTCTATTTTAATTGTGATTCTAATAATTGTTTCCTAAAAATGACTATACTTTTCTTAATTCCACAAAAATCACAAAAAAAAAGTCGATTTACTTCAAAATTATTTTACCATTAACTATTATTATTTGGGATGTAGTAGGTTTATAAGCCAATTTTTAAAAAAAAAAACTTCAAAAACAACCCTTCTATGCTGTAATTTAAGCTACAAAATACTGCTTAAATCAAAATCGCAATTAAACATTAACAAACTCTATTTTAACACCAAACCGTAAACTCTTATCATTTAATCAATTCTCATACAACTAAGTCCTATGACAAAATCTCTTCACTCACATACAACACATAATCGTCCTTTAGTATCAAAATTAAGTTCAAGCTCAAAGGCATAACATTAATACAAAAATACCTAATTTTACATAAACATAAATTTTCTCAATCAAAATTAAAATCTATTATTTAATAATGAAAATACATAGCCAAACTCCATGTAAGTGATGAAAATGAGTTTGATGACAAAAATCCATTATTTGAGTTTTGGATGTTTGAAACTTATGTACTTTAACTTGAAAATTTCTAACTAAATTAAGGATTTTCTTTAATCTCTTTAAAAATTTATGAAGTTAAGCACTTAAGAATGATTTTCTAATATTAATTTTACAAGAAAATGGTTTGAAACTGTTGAAATTTTAGAAAAAAATGAGAATGCAAAATGGGGGAAGAAAAGAAAATGAAATAGGTTTGTTGCATTTGGGTGGAAAAGAAAATGAGTTTATATAGAAATTAAAAAATTCATTCATATCCCCATTTTTTAATTACACAAAACTCTTGACTTTTTTATTTTTTACATTTAGGGCCTCCAAATAAAAAATTAATTTATAATTTTTAAAATACTTTTCTTATAAAAATTTTCAACTAACAACTTTTATATTTAATAAACATATATATAGAAAATAAATAAATAATTAAATAACATAAAATAAATAAATTAAAATTATATAAAATAAATTTAAAAGATATAAATCTAAGTGCAAAATAACTAAATTACTCTTAAACTCCAAAGGACAAGTTTTACAGCTAAAGCGTTGTATAAAAATTCAATATTAGGTCTAGCCACCACCTTTTGTTTCTTAGAACTTTGTGAGATTAAATTCTCAACAAGAAAAATGCAATATCCACTTGCTAGCCTTCTATCATTTGAGTCACTAGCTCAATCTACATATGCAAAGCCATATAAATTTAACTTATCCCTTTTCTTAAAGAAAAAAAACCATACTTAATAATCTATCTAGGTATCTTAGCACTTTTTTACAAGTTTTTCAATGTGTATCAAAGGATCACTTATCAATTGACTTAGCTTATTTATAAAAAAAAAAAAAAAGAAGAAGACAATTTTGGCCTAAACAAAATAGCATGTTACAAAAATACAATCACTAACTTGTAGTGTATTTTATCCTTGAAAGTTATTATATCATTCTTGTTGAGTATGACATATGCAACCATAGGAGTGTCAACTCCTTTGTAGTTCATCATTTAGTTCTGAAAAGAAGATGTGTTATGTGCTTTGCTTGACACATTACCAAGGCTTTTAAGAGATCATCTTAATGCTAAAAAAGTAGTAAAGGTTTCCCATCTCTTTTAATGTAAAAGATATGATCAATTTCTTAATACACTTTTCAATCTCCTTAGTTGAGTTTCCAATGACAATAATGCTATCAACATAGATTAGTAGTAAAGTTATATTAATGTCACTAATTTTGTAGAAAAAATAGATGTTTAATCTTAAGTTTACATAATTCTAACTTAGTAAAGCAACTTTTAGTTTGTCGAACTAAACTCTTAAAACTTACTTAAAGCTATATAAGATTTTCTTTAGTTTGCATATATGATTATGCACTTTTGAACCTTTAAAATTAATAGGTTAATTTATTTAAAAGATCTCTTTTAAGTCTCTATTCAAGAATGCATTGTTGATGTCTACCTACCTCAATCTTTGATTATGATGCACAACCAAACATAGAATTATTTTAATAATTGAAGGTTTGATCACAAGGCTAAAAATATCTTAGTAATGTTTGGTATTTTTAAAATACCCTTAGCTATAAGTCTTGTTTTATTCTTTTGAACACTTTTATCAAGATTGTGTTTTATCTTAAAAACTTATTTGTTCCCTAAAATCTTCAAATCTAGCTTATAGGGCTTAAGATCCTAAGTTGTGTTTTAAATAAAAGCATCAATTTCTTGTTGCATTACTTCCTTCGATTTTGTATCCTTGAGAGCCTTTTTTCAGCATTAGTTAGAATTTAATCTTGAGAGGAAAATTGTGTTTTGCCACATAGATCTTAGGTTTGAAAATTCCTACTTTAGGTTCAGTTATATTCAATGAGTTTGTTATGCTAGAATTATCTATATATCATCACTTTATTGCTATGAAAGAGTTTTTATGTTTTCTGTATATAATGTAGAAGTGGCTAAAATTTGTGTTTAGGAAATAGGAAAAGGAATGTGTTTGTAAGGTGTGCATTGATCACAAGAAGTTATTTATTATATGGCAAGAATGGCTATATTAGAGTGTTCATTTATTATTAAGGAAGTTTTTGCATGTTAAAGAACCAATTTGGTATTAAGTGGAAAAGCAATGTAAAGGCTTGTATTTCATAGGTATTGTATAAAATTAGAGACCAAAAATTGGTATTAATTGAAAAAATAAAAGATTTGAATTATCCTTCCACAACACATTGTAGATAAAAGTATTACGGTTAATCCCTTGTTCACTTCAAAATTTTTCAAAGGATTTGAATTATCCTTCTATAACACATTGCAGTGACTTCACTTTTGAATCAAAGATTGTCATAACTAAGCATTTGAAACGATTAAAGTAAGTGAATGCATTTGATTTCAAAATCAAGGGATAAATCCAGTGAATCTATAAGTCTATGTTAATGAGTTCAAGGGGTTTCATAGTTTTAGTTTTTATTGTCTTGAAGGGAAATTTATGTATTTTACCATAATGACAAGTTAAGCAGAAGGATAAAGAAGAAATTAAAGTGTTTTTATTTAGAATTAACAAAATCAATACAATGAGTGACAAGGTATTTGAAAACTCTCACATTTGGGTGCTCTAATCTGTAATGCCAAAGCTTAACACCTTTTACATTTTCTAGACCTTAAATGACTGAACATGATTTAATTCAAACCTAAAGGTTTTCTTCTAAGACTTGTCAAAATTTGACCAAAAAAAAAAAGAACCATATTAATTGTTCTTGGAGAATTGCAATTGAGAACACAACACTTTATTCATTAAGGAGAAAGCCCTTCCTTCCAACAAGACTTTTAGCCTATTTAAATCCTTAAAAGCTTTAGATCTTTTATTGAATTAAATAATGATATTGTTATCTTTAAATAGCTTAGAAACACAAACATAACTCTTTCTGATTTTAGGAATATATATCACTTAATTTAGGTATATATAATCTTGTAAGTGTAGGGTGAAAAGTTTTGTGCATATATATGTGAAATGGTCAAGTTTTGTCCATTAGCTATTGTTAACTTCTCACCTCCTTTGCACTTTTGATTGATAACAAGGTTACTTATATGCGTTATTTTTATAATCTTGATATTTTATTAATTTATCCATTTATTTAATTACTTTCATTATGTTTTTATTCATTATATTTATTTTTGTGTATGAGATAATAAATCATGGAATAATATGCTTTGGAGTAAAAATAAGTTTTGAAACATAAAGAAGAAAAAGATAAACAGTAGTTATAAGTCTTCAACTTTGGAAGCCAAGGTCATGGCTTTAGGGTTATTAGGGTGAAACGTCGTAAAGTGCCAATGAGTTTTTTATTTGTTTGTTTGTTTTTCTTTCTTTTAAACGAGAAATAACATAAGACATCAAGAGCCACTAAAAGAAAAAAGAAGAGTTACAAAGGAGAAAGAAGAAAGAAAATAAAGGAAGATCATCAAGAAGGTTAGATTTAAAAAAAGTTATCTATCAAGTGGGAAGAATTGATTTTTTTTTTCTATTCTCTTATTTTTTCCATTGATATGTTGAACTTACTCATCATGATAGTTTTACTTTATTGCTTGTGAACTAAACTTTATATTCTATTATTATAATATAGACAAATTAAGATGATTTAATTTATATTCTTTTAAATTTATTAAAATTTTTTATTATTTGTTAGAATTTACTTCGTTGTTCTTAATATTTTTAATTAATTAGTCACTAGTTAAATGCTTTAATTGAATATTGATGCTCTTATTTATGCTTGTGATCTAATGTTGAATACCATTAAATATATATAAGATTGGAATATTCTTACATGCTTAGTATAATCAATGCATTAAATCTAAGACTTAATGAATTTTTAATTATCTTAATTCACATAGAAATATAGTGAATTGATACGGTAAATATATTTTTACTATAATCCTAAAAAAGACTAATAAATATTTTTAGAACTTTTCATTATTAATTATAATCTTAAACTTTAGATAATAAGAATAGACAAAATCAATCAGATTAATTTACGTAAAATTATATGTCTTAGAGCCTTTATTCCTATTAATTTTGTGTTTATATTTTCTTTGTTTTAGTTTAGATGTTAATGTTTTTAATATAAATTATCTCTTCATTCAACTCAATTAAAGAAAACTATAATAATTTAATTTGGTAGTTATATCGTAAATAATTAATTTTCATAAGAATGATATTCACTCATTACTTTATTACTTGTTTACAATGATGTAAAGTTGTATTTGCATAGATATTTTCAATAACAGTAGCTCAAAAATTGGTAACATAGGTGGTGGCTCTATTGTTGATGTACCACGCATGTTTAGCAATAACTTCTAGAATGGCAATGTAAATTGCCTTTGTTTCTTGTTTTCCTTGTTAAGGTACAAAATTTTTGTTGAAACTATGTTAGCAATCAGAGGTAATATGTTCAATTTTGTGGCAAAGTTAGTATGTAAGTTTAGGGTTTATGCTTCTTCCTCCTCCATGTCTTCATTTTCCTTTGATATGGTAAAGTGCTTTATTGCAAATGTTAGGGTTTTAATAGTTTAGTTCCTCCTCGGATTAGAGTTGGCATGTGAAAGATTTGTAGTTATATAATGATGAAAGTTTAAACTTAGTGTGTCATTCCATCCTTCTGGTGTGTTTTCTTGACTTAAAAGCATTAAGTTCACTTCCTTAACCAAGGGGGCCTTAACTTTTGAAAAAGAATTCATTATGAATGAGTAACAGTCTCTTCCAAGACCTTTAAAAATGTATAGTATGAGATCTTTATCAATGACAAAAGTCCAACATCCTTGAGTGCATTTGAGTAGCCCTTCATCTTTATACATTATTTTGTCATGTTCAGACTTTTCTTCATGGTTGATGAGATAAGGTTGTGTAAGTTGACTATTTTAGATAGAGATTTTGTAACAAAAATCTTTTCAAGAGTTCCCCACAATTATGTTGAGGAGATGCAAAATAACAGTGGTAGGGTTTCACTTAAGATGGATAATATCCATCCCATAAATTGTTGAACTTGTTTTTTTTAGGCTTTGTAAGCTGGGTTGAGTATTATAATGCTATTTTCATCACAATCAATAGAAATGATGAACTTCCTTGGTGCTCAAATGTCCTTGGATAAATAAATAGTCTTTTAAAAATTCTTTTAAATGGAAGGAAAAACTTGAGACTTCTAAAGAAAAAGTTAGCAGTTGATTTTGCTAATGTCTGTGTGAGTTTGTGAGGTTAGTTTTTTCCAAAATTGAACTGCTTGGAATATAATTGATAGTTGTCATTAATTTAGAATCATAACAGTGTTCTAAAAACTTCTTGTATTGAATGAAATGAAGTTTTAGAATATTATATATTCTTTTAAGCTAGTGGAATAAGTTATATATCAAATTTGCAATGCTTACAAAGAATGATAATAATAGACAAAAGTTACAAGGAGCATAAAACATTAAGCTATTGTAGCATGTATGTTGTCTAAGCTGTAAAAGTTGGTGCTTGTGCTAAATTATTATATGCATTAGAACAAAATGTTGGTTAATCAAGAACATATATGCAGCAAAAAATTAAAAAAATTTTATTATGCATGATTTATAATAAATAAGAATAAGTGATATTAATAAAATAATATGGCATACCTTCCATCAATAAGATATTTTATAATTTTTGTTCTTTCTCAAATTTTTTGCAAATCCATCAGTTCTAACTTAGTTTTGATTTTATATGCATCTGAATTAAATTCTCTTTGTGAAATAAAAAAATTTAAATTTTCTAGTTCTTTTTTATTACTGTGAATATTATTTTCTTAAATGAGCTACTTAAGTCTGTAGTTTCTATGGTATCCATATAAAATAGATAATTAAAAAATTTATATTTCACTAAATTCAAAATCTAAGATTATTTATGTGTTTTTTTTATTTTACTCTAGTTTAAGAAAAGAGACTTGAATTGGGATTTAGGTATTTTCACCAAAATATTAATTTTTTTTAAAACACTAATTCATACACTTTTGGCAAAAGAAAAAAAAATATTTATAATTTTTAATTTTTTGCTCCCAATCATATTAGAAGTGTTTACATAGAGATAGAGTTTAATCCTATCTGTAAGATTATTATCTCACTTTAATGAAATAACTAATTATTTTTTTAATTAATTAAATTATTAAATAAAATTTATTATTATGAAAAATGTACAAATATAATTAAAATAAATAACTTATTTAATTACATTCCAACTCTTAAAATTTTATAAATTATAAAATAGTGTCTATGCTTTTAAAAATTATAAAATAATATTAATATTTCTAAATTTATAGATTAACTCATAATTTTTAAAATTTTATTTTTTATCCATAGTTTCTGACACTATAAATTTACCCCAAAAATTTAAGAATTTAACAATCAATTCATAAAACTTAATTATACATAACTTATCTTTAATTTTTTAAATATTTTAAAGTGTGTGATTCTTAAAGTTCTTTCTTATATTAGAAATAAAAAAAAAAGTTATAGATTTCTTAAATCTAGATAAATTTATCCTTAATTAATTCTTTATTTAAAAACTAAGTTTCATAAATTATTTTCACATTTACCAAGATCTTAAAACTATGTTTACCAGACATCATAAGCTTTCGCTTGATAGCTATAATTTATATTTAAGAACAATTACCGAGATCTATTTACCAAACACCATAAATTTTCACTTGGTGGTTATAATTTTTATTTCATAACACTTGTAGCGTAAAAGTCACTGCACTACAATACTAAATAAGAGTTTACAATTTTAGTTTTTGTGATCAGGTCAAGTTGCTGTACTCAGAATTCAAGTACAACTTGATGCTTAGTCCTATCATTAACACGACTTATCTAGGTTGGAATTGTTTGTCATATGTTAGATGCAACCATGCATTCTATTTTTCAAATTATTTATTGATTGTTTTGTTTTTTTTTTGTTGGTATTTTAAATATTTTTGTTATATATTTTAAGTTTTTCATTAAACATTTTAAATTTTTTATTTCATATTTTAATTTATTTTTATTATTTATTTTAAATTTTTATTAAATTGTTTCAAATTTTTTGTTATCATTTTAAATTACTTGTTAAAAATGTATGATACATTAATTATATGTATATTAGTAGCTCTATCTAGATCATGTCAGGTGAGTTGTACTAATTTGCCTTTTTTCATCTATACACATGAGTTTGTATGAGCATAAGAAAAGAGTACGTGCCAATCTTTTTTAATTGTTAAATGAAAATTTTTATCAATCTTGTTATAGGCACTGATTAAAAGAATAGTTAGTGTTTAGAGCGATAATCCCCATTTCTCAACTCATCCCAATTCTGTAATTAAGAAATAATATTTTATAGTATTGAAAGAATTTCTAAATTTTATGAAAATGACTTATATTTTTTTAAATATTAAGTTATATGTTCTTATAGTTTGATAATTAAAATTTAATTTTATAAGTATAACTAGTTATTTTAATATAAATAAAAATTTACTTGATATGAATAGATAAATTATATTTGAAAAATTCTATAAACAAAATTCTTTCTATCTTTTAACAAAAGAATATCATTTCATAATGCAATACAATATGTAATAATAGGCATAATTTAATTTAATTTTTTAATTAGCTCATAATTGTCAAAGAAAAAAAAAAGTACCATAAGCGCTTGATTTAATATTTTTGTTTTTGTATTTTTTTAATAATGTCTTTGATTGTTTATAAGAAGCTTTTTTTAAATATTAGTTTCTAAAATTTTTATTTTATTTTATTTTAGATAGAATTGTACTTCTAATTCATGTGTTCAAATTTAATTAAATATTGAATAATGGATATAACTTATTTTTACAATTTTATTTGCATATCTTTTTCAAATTTTTTGGGAACAAAATATTTCTTTTAAGAAAAAATAGTTATTATTCTTGTAACAATGCATCTCTTTTTTCTTTTATTAACAATGGTTGGTTTTATTGTTAAATTTGTTCTTAAGAAGTATAATAATTTATTAGTAAAAATTATTATAAAAACAGTTTTAGCCCAATCAAATATAAATTCTAATTACCTACTTGTATAAGAGTGACAATATTTAAATAAGTGATATTGATAAATATTTGACCGAAAAGTGATAGTGTTAAAAAAAAATATAGTTCATGAAACAAAAATTGTATTCTAACAATATTTAAACTTAAAATTTTTTATACTGTATCGTAAAATATGATTTGTTAAATTAATTTATATGCAACTAGTTGATATTTAATTATTCTTACACCATTTTTTTAAAATTACATATATACTAAAATTTCGCAATTGCATGTGTTATTTCCAATGGCAAAAAAAAAAAAAAAAAAAAAAATCTTCTTCCATGGTCAATAAAGAATTGAACCCAAAAGTGCAAACTTCTTGTTAAAAGTGACAAAATTATTGTATTGCACAAATCTCATTCATAAAATTCAAGTTCATTCATAATTTTTTTTTTTTTATGGTTCACAAATTTATTAAATTTATGTTGTGGCATAACATATTATCCTAGATTATAATTTTTCTTATTTTTTATTTAATTAAAATTATCAACTTATAACTGAAATTTAGCTTTTATATTGTTATTTTTTTAACATTTATATGATTTCAAATAATTATTCATATTTTTGAGTCATCCCCGTGTTCACTGTGCTTGGTTGATCTACCATCTTCAAGATCACAATGTTCGGACCGCAAAGTAAAGTCGCAGCAAGTGGACAATTGGATTACACAGATTGCAATCCAACAGTTATTCTCAAAGTAGATGGCCCTATGAACGGAGTTGAAAGTCTCCAACTTCCATTGATATGCAAGGACTGTGCTATAGGGCTGTGGCACCTGACTGATTCTTACCATTTTACCATGTGCGGTAATTTTAAAGTAGGCCGATCCTGTACTTTCAGAAGGAAAGTGCAAATGGACAATCCTTCACCACCTAAGAAGCAGCCTCCACCAATAATTAAAGAATGATTCACAAAGCACCAGCTTCACCGCCCCACCTGACCCACGTTAACCTTTTTATTTTTAGTTGTTTTCTGCATCCTTTTTATTATGCCATATTTGCCGACCGCTAGCTACTCTCTTCCTTAAATTTCCCTGAAAAAGCCAATACCCATCAAAGAGACCGCATCTCTTGCTTATTTTTAAATACTTTTCTTAAAATTTAATAAAATTACATATAAATATATTTTTTTTATAAAATTAACAAAAATATTATTAAATAATAATATTACTAATTAATTAATTAAAATAATAAAATAACTAAAATAATTTTATGTGCATAAATTTAAATATTAAAATTATTTTTTACATAACTTTTCTAATGTTTAGAAAATTAAAGAGAGTATTCTTTAAAAATTATTTTTTATATTTTAATATTTAATTTAATTTAATTTAAAAATTATACATAAATTAAGTACTAATTTTAACAAAATAATATTATAAATTACTTATTTGTGTAAAATTATAAACCATTTTATTTGATAAGCATACATAAAACTATATTATTTGAATATATACAAATATATTTTATAAATTATTTACTTATATACAATTATTTTAACTTTTATAAAACATTTTTATGGTTATTGAGTTATTTTTATTATCAAATTAGATACAAAAATGTTTCACAACAACTAAATAATTCTATACAAACAAGTGATCTACAATACTTATTTTTATATATTCGTATCATGTAATTTTATATATTTTTATGAAATTGAATAATTTATAATTATATATAAGTAAGCAATTAATGGTATTATCTTATCAAAATTAATACCTAATTTATATATATTTATTAAATTAAATTAAATATTAAAATATAAAAAATAA
>CP135570.1:2732807-2747951 GCA_032401905.1 Swietenia macrophylla | reverse complement strand
TCCTTGTTGAGTTCGGGTCTCGTTATTCTTAGCGAGGTTCGTATCACGCTGCCACAAACGGTGATAGAAGTCCGTTTGATAAGTCACTAATGAACGCAACAATAATAGTTTTTGATAAGTTCAAATAGTTTTTCAAAGAACCAAAGAGAAAAGAACTCTCAATTTTTTTGACTAATAAATTTTGATTTCTTCTTATTCAAAAGTGTCTCTTTATAGGCTAAATTATTACAAGGCAAGTTTTTAAAATACTTTAATTATAGGCCATCTCAATTAAGGATAAAAAAGAATATCTTCTACTTGCCTAAAGCAGAAAAGAAAATAATCAGCTAATTAAGAAAAAGAAAAGTTGACTAATTAAATTGCCTTACAAATGACCTTAAATACTCCTAAATATGCAAAATTTACTTGCTAAAATCAAATATAGATTTGGCCTGACTTTTCTGGAACTTGAATCATGCAGATTCATTTTTGTTGGATATGTGAACCAAGCTCAATGGGTCTCGACAAATTTACTTGAGTTCAAACTTCTTAAATTAGCTCATTAAGTGCATCTTGGAACTTCTTTACTTGTGCTCTTGTAACTAGACCAATCAAAACTTGAATTGAATTCTTTACAATTGTGCCATGATTTGTATCAGAAAGTGTAATCAAAGAATTAGATCTAAATTAAATACTTAAAATAACAATATAAATATGTGATATTTACGTCTTAAAGGTGTATTTAGAGTTTGTTTTTGTATCCTTACTCTTGAGAAAAGAAGAACACACAAAATA
This sequence comes from Swietenia macrophylla, assembly GCA_032401905.1. Lineage (NCBI taxonomy): Eukaryota > Viridiplantae > Streptophyta > Magnoliopsida > Sapindales > Meliaceae > Swietenia > Swietenia macrophylla. Next base: position 2,747,177 of record CP135570.1, on the reverse strand, counting down.
TCACGCACTTAAATTATATGAGATAGCACTCTTAATGTATCTTGCAGAAGCTAAGAGTAAGTTTTGTTCTTCAAATTCGTCGCTGTTCACAGAATTAGAGTTTTGAACTTTTAAACTCTTCAAATGATGATAACAAAAGAGAATTTAAAGATAAAAACCAAGTATCAAGGGCCTAAAGGCAATGCCACCAACCAAGGAAAGATCCACCACCAAATTTGGCAAGAATTTGGATAAAGGAAGAAGAGTTGGATTACCACTCAAAAGAAATATATTTTCAGTCAACCAGCCAAAATCCCCAAAATGAGATAAAAGGAGCCTTTTTATAGGCATTACATATTTGGTCAAACATAAAAAAAAAAAAAAGCTAGAGATTATATAAGGACTACAAGCATTAATTATAATAAATAACTGCACAATGCTCCATATTTATACTTCTAAGAGTCACATAAATGCTTAGCTTTTATTCCAAAGATTCATATAAATGCTGCTCCATGACTTTGACTCCAAATAATCAAATTAAGGCCAAATGAAGTGTATAGACTGAGGAGATCATGGGCTAGACGAATTTGGGCCTGGGTTGACTTACCTTATGCTGAATTTACATCATCCTCCCGAGGTTGAAGAGGATTTTCCCTCAAATCTGCAAGGTTATCATCTTCCAAATATAGGGACAAATCACCCACATTAAATGTAATCGAGACTCCTCCAAATTCACTAGATAAGTTTATCTTGTAAACATTATCTCCAACTCATTCAATGACCTCAAATGAACCGTCGGCTCTTGGTGCTAGCTTACTCTTCCTTTTGGATGGAAACCTTTCCTTCCTTAGATGAACTCAAACCATATCTCCAGGCTGAAAGTTGGCTGCTCTCCTATTTTTGTTGGCTCGTTTCTTGTATGTTTCATTAGATTTCTGTATTTGGAATCGAACAGATTCATGTAACTTCTTCATTGCTTTGGCTTTCTCAATTGCATCCACACTTACTTGAATATCGATTGGCAAAGAACTTAATTCAATATGAGTGATAGGATAGATGCCATACATTACCTCAAATGGAGAGTGACCAGTTGTAGAACTTGGAGACCTATTATAAGCAAATTCAGCATGTGCTAATTTGATATCCCAATCCTTCAAATTCTTGCTCACCAAAGTTCTTAGAATAGTTTCCAAAGTGCGGTTTGTGACCTCAATCTGCCTATCAGTTTGAGGATGGTGTGAAGTGCTAAAGTAAAGCTTCGTACCAAACTTTCCCCAAAGTGTCCTCCAAAAATGACTAAGAAATTTAGTATTCCGATCTGAACAATACTCCTTGGAATCCCATGTAAACGAATAATTTCTTTGAAAAACAAATCAGCTACATGAGAAGCATCATCTGTTTTATGGCAAGGGATGAAATGTGTCATTTTAGAAAACCGATCTACAACCACCATAACTGCATCTTTTCCCCTTTGTGTTCTTGGCAATGCAACAATAAAATCCATGCTTAAATCTTCCCAAGGCTGCTCTGGAATTGGTAATGGAGTGTAAAGGCCTGGTTTGTAATGACTCTTAGCTCGTTGATATGTGCCACATCTCGCCACTATTACTTGGACTTCTCTCTGTATTTTTGGCCAGTAGAAACGTTCTTTAAGAATTTTCAATGTCTTATTAACCCCAAAGTGACCAGTAAGTCCTCCTCCGTGAACCTCCCTTATAATCAGCTCTCGAAAATTTTCTTTTAGTACACAAAGCTTGTTTCCCTTGAAGAGAAATCCATCTTGGACAGAATAATCCTCAAAACTTCCTTTCTTGCATTCGGCCATGATCAAACTCATATCTTCATCAGTAGCATAACACTCCTTCATTAATTGGAAACCAAGAACTCGAGCGTCTAAAATAGCAAGCAATGCATATCTTCTAGACAAAGCATCTGCAACCACGTTGTTTACTCCTTTCTTGTAATTTGAAACAAAAAAGAACGATTGGAGAAATTCAACCCATTCAACATGTCTTGAATTCAGCTTGTGTTGCCCATTGATAAACTTCAAGGCTTGGTGGTCTGAATAAAGAACAAATTGTTTGGCCCTCAATTAATGACTCTAGTGATCTAAGGCCTTCACAATTGCATAAAAATTCCTTGTCGTATGTGCTGTACCATCTCCTTGATTCATTTAGCTTCTCACTAAAATAAGCTATGGGGCACTTAGTTTGTGTAAGAACAGCACCTATTCCAACTCCACTTGCATCATATTCCACTTCAAACACTTGATCAAAATCTGGCAAAGCTAAGATTGGAGCTTCACACAATTTCTTCTTCATCACTTCAAATGCTTCATTTGCTGTTTTAGTCCATTCAAAGTTACCTTTTTTCATGCACTCAGTGACGGGTGCCATGATTGTACTGATATTAGGAACAAATCGGCGATAGAAAGATGCTAAACCATGAAAGCTTCTGATTTCACCGATGGTTTTGGGTTGGGGCCAGCTTCTGATTGCTTCAATTTTGGAATGATCCACCATGATGCCATCTTTAGAAACAACATAACCAAGAAACACAACACTCGGCAAGAAAAACTTACACTTCTCCAGTTTTGCATATAATTTCTTCTCCCTCAAAGTATCAAAAACTCGTTGCAAATGAGTAACATGTTCCTCCTCACTTTTGCTATACATCAAGATATCATCAAAGTATACTACAACAAATCTCTCCAGGAATGGCTTCAACACTTCATTCATAAGTCGCATGAAAGTACTAGGAGCATTAGACAAACCAAATGGCATAACTAACCATTCATACAATCCTCCTCTGGTTTTGAATGCTGTCTTCCACTCATCTCCCTCCTTCATTCTAATCTGATGGTACCTGCTTCTAAGATCAATTTTTGAAAATATCATAGAACCATGTAACTGATCTAACATATCATCAAGTCTAGAAATGGGATACCTGTACTTGATAGTGATATTATTTATGGCTCTACTATCCACACACATCCTGTAAGTTCCATCTTTCTTTGGTACTAACAACGCTGGCACTGAACATGGACTCATACTTTCTCTTACAAAACCACAATTAATCAGCTCATCCACTTGTCTTTGCAACTCCTTGGACTCCTCTGGGTTACATCTATAGGCTGGTCTATTTGGTAGGGATGCCCCAGGTATAAGGTCAATTTAGTGCTCTATGCCTCTCAAAGGTGGTAATCCAGGTGGTAGGTCATCTGGGAAAACATCAGTGTATTCTTTGAGCAAGTTTTGGATTAGAGGGTGTGGTTTGCTCTCATTATCAACATTCTTTCTTTCAGTTACAAGCAAGGCAAGGACAGGTTGATGTTTAAGGATGGCTTTCTCAACTTGATTCTCATTTAGGAATAGGCTCTCTTTTAGGTTTTCTGTCACGGGTGTAGGTTTGTGTATTTGTGATGGTTTCAAGGGTAGTAAGGTGATATTCTTCTTCTTTAATTTAAACAAATAAGTATTCTTTTTCCTATCATGATTAACTCCTCTATCAAACTGCCATGGTCTTCCCAACAATAAGTGACATGCATCCATAGGAATAAGATCACATAACACTTCATCAGCATAAGTTCTACCAATAGAAAAAGAAACTAGAACCTGTTTTGTAACTTGCACGATACTCCCATTGCTGAGCCATTGAAGCTTATATGGTTGAGCATGAGCTAAGTGATACAAATCATGGCACAACTTCAAAGAATTCAATTCAAGTTTCGATTGGTCCAGTTACGAGAGCACAAGTAAAGAAATTCAAAGATGCGCTTAACGGGCTAATTCAAGAAGTTTAGACCCAAGTAATTAATGGAGACCCATTGGGCTCGGTCCACATATCCAGCAAAGATGGATATGCATGATTCAAACTTTAGAAAAGTCCGACCAAATCTAAACTTGATCTTTTAGCAAGTAAAATAAGAATATTTAGGAGTGTTTGAGTTCATTTATGAGTCTATTTAATTAGTCAGTTTTTCTTGGAGTGTTTGAGTTCATTTATGAGTCTATTTAATTAATTAGCTTTCCTTTCTGTTTTAGGTAAGTATAAGCTACGATTTTTGCCTATAAAAAAGGCACCTTTTGAATAAGAAGGAATCAGAATTCATTAGTCAAAAATTGAGAGGTATTTTCTCTTTGGTTCTTTGAAGAACTATTCGAACTTATCAAAAATTATTCTTGTGGCGTTCATCACTGACTTATCGAATGGATTTCCATTACCGTTTGTGGCGTCTACATTATACCGAGGTTCTTGTTTCTTTATAAACAACGGGTCGAGGTTCCATTCAAATCTGATTGTAGAACGATCTCGGGTTCCTTGTATTGAGTTGAAGCACACAAATCGATTTGGATTGAAGCATGTAGATCATCAGCAAACCAAGGTCCAGATTGTTAGACCAAAGTCAGCCCAAGTTGTTAGACCAAAGTCAGAGCATGAAATCTCCATTCATCATGCATATGACTAATGGGTGTATAAGACTAAACTAAAAAGCAATGGGTCAATTGACAAGCATAAGGCTAGACTAGTAGCCCAAGGCTTTACCCAAATATATGGAATAGACTATACCGAAACCTTTGCACCTGTGGCTAAAATGAACACCATTAGGGTACTAATTTCTTTAGCTGTTAACTATGAATGGCCGTTGTATCAAATGGATATCAAGAATGCCTTTCTTCAAGGAGAATTGGAAGAAGAGGTCTACATGAAAATTCCTCAAGGGTATGGCAAAAGTATCCCAGAATCCCATGTATGTAGACTTAAGAAGGCCATCTATGGTCTAAAACAATCCCCAAGAGCTTGGTACTTTAAGTTGCACAATGCATTCAAGAGTCAACACTTCACCAAGAGTGAAGCTGACTCATCTCTATTCAATAAGCATACTGATCATGGCATTACCATTTTACTTATATATGTGGATGACATTATCATTACTGGAAGTGATCTTCATGGCATTAGATGTATTAAAACCTTTCTTATTTCTACCTTTGACATTAAAGACTTGGGATACTTAAGGTATTTCCTTAGCATAGAGTTTGCACATTCTAAAGAGGGACTCTCTCTATGTCAAAGGAAATACACACTTGATCTTTTTGGTGAAACAGGTAAATTGGGAGCAAGGCAAGCATCAACACCAATTGAAAGTAACTACAAGAAGAAAGAACAAGACAACAAAGAAGACAAGAAGGAAGACCAGCCCTTTGAAGATATCAAACAATATCAAAGAATTGTAGGTAAGCTTATTTATTTAACCATCACTAGACCTGACATATCCTTTGCTGTGAATCAGGTAAGCCAATTCATGCAGCAACCAATGATCAAACACATGCACATGGTCAACCGAATTCTTTGCTACCTAAAAGGGACCCCAGGCCAAGGATTACATATGAAGAGGCATGGACATCATGAGATCATAGCTTATAATGATGCAGATTGGGCTGGAGATATCTTGGATCGAAAGTCCATTATAGGTTTTTGCACCTTTGTGGGTGGAAATGTGGTAACTTAGAGAAGCAAGAAACAAAGTGTGGTAGCTAAATCAAGTGCTGAAGCTGAGTATCGAGCTATGTCTTCAATAACTAGTGAGCTAATTTGGTTAAAAGTCTCAGTAGAAGACATGGGATTCAAGATCGAAACTCCAATGAAACTGTTTTGTGACAATAAAGCTGCTATTCACATTGCTTCCAATCTTGTTTTCCATGAAAGAACCAAACACATAGAAATGGATTGTCATTTCATAAGAGAGAAGATTCAAGGCAAAGTCATATGCACTCCATTTGTTCGAAGTGAAGTCCAATTGGGAGATATTTTTACAAAAGCCCCAACCAAACAGCAAATCAATAAAACAATCAACAAGTTGAACTTGAAAAATCTCTTCAAGCCCGACTTGAGGGGGAGTATTGAGTTGAAGCACACAGATCGATTTGGATCGAAGCATGTAGATCATCAGCAAACCAAGGTCCAGATTGTTAGACCAAAGTCAGCCCAAGTTGTTAGACCAAAGTCAGAGCATGAAATCTCCATTCATTATGCATATGACATCCTTCCTAAAGTGCTTGATAGCATTCCTTTCTTAAAAATTCAATATTAAAATCTTTCCTTATTAGAAAAGGAAAGTGAATATTACAAACAAAGGAATAATCCAAGGCAATTATGGTATTATTCAAATGTGATTAATACTTGTTCATGATATGGCAAGTATCTGTTGTTACTTATTCTTTATACTTAATATAGCCAACTAGCTGTTGGTTGCTTTAGTATATATTGTAAACAAATTCAAGTTAATAATACAATTTTCATTCTCTCCTCTATTATGCTTTATCTCTTTTCTCTCCATTCCAAACAACTTACAATTGTCATTGTTAAGTATTTTATGTATTAAATTCTCATAGAAATCAACACATTGTTGAGTTCGGGTCTCGTTATTCTTAGCGAGGTTCGTATCATTTGGTATCAGAGCAAAGGTTTATTCTAGCGTCAGGTTTGCCTATCCCTTTTGTTATTCTTTTCACAATCTATTATTCTTTTCGCAATTTTTGATATAAAAAAAAAAAAAGAAAGAAAGAAAAAAAAAAAGAGAAAAAAAAAGTGGAAAAAAAACGAAAATTTCATATTTCAGTTTGTCATCAACACCTCAATATTTGTGTATCAAATTCTAATATATTCTTTGTGATTCTCAATTTCCAAATCAGTGGGTATAAAATTGAAATACTTTGTGCGAAATTAAAACCTTTAGAATCTGTGACGCGATCTTATTTTCAGCCTTTATTTTGCCGTAGTAAGTCCTGAAGAATTGTTGCAAGAAATTTTTGATTATTGTTTGTTAGTTTCAAAAGAACCGAAAGAGAATTATTGAGTAGAAAAAGGCAAGAGTTGTGAGAGTATTAGAGGGATAAAAGCCGCAAATTTTTTTTAGTGAAACACGAGTGCAGAGTGATTCATATTCTTGAGTATAAACACGTAAGGGAGAGAATTGTGAGTGTTGAAAATAATAGTCATAGCCCATTAGAAAGCCCAAGATTATTCACACAATCTACAAGGCCCATTACAAGCAACTAGACACAACAAGACAAATAAACTAGCCGTTGAACAGTAGCCATTGTGAACAGTAACGGTCAAAAAATTTGAAAAACTTTTTGTTACAAACTCATGTATATAAACACATCATTGTAAATGAAAAATCACTACTTTCTTTTGCACTTGAAGTTTCATCATTCTTTCATCAATATTTTCTACAGTGAGGTCCTTTTTTTATAACTTATCTCCTGCAGAAAGCATGTCACAACACAACCACGAGGAAGCACAAATTGGGATGAATTCAAAGCTATACATGGAGGCTTTGGTGGGAGAGATGAGACAGATGATGAAACTGGAATTAGTGCAAATAAATGAATGGTTGGATAGATTAGAAAATACCAATCGGAGGAATCGGAGGGAAAGCGCTCAACAACAGTGTACAGTAGAAGATTTTGAGGAATATAACGACAGCAGTTTTGAGGAAGAAGATAAACACTCGGTAGGCAACAATAGGAGGGTTGAACATGTTAGAAAAGATTGGAATCGAGAGGATAATAATTTGGGCAGCATTAAGATAAAAGTGCCTTCATTTCAAGGCAAAAATGATCCCGAAGCTTATCTTGAGTGGGAAAAGAAGATAGAGCTAGTTTTTGATTGCCACAATTACTCCGAAATAAAGAAGGTAAAACTTGCAGCCATTGAATTTTCTGATTATGCTATTGTTTGGTGGGATCAATTGGCTTTAAGTAGGAAAAGAAATAGAGAACGTCCAATAGAAACATGGGAGGAGATGAAAACTGTGATGAGAAAACAGTTTGTTCCAAGCTATTATTACAGGGAGTTGTATCAAAAATTGCAAAGTGTTACACAAGGCAACCAGAGCATGGAGGATTATTATAAAAAAATGAAAATAACTATGATTCGAGCGAATATAGAGGAGGATCGAGAAGCTACTATGGCTAGGTTTTTAGGTGGTTTGAATCGAGAAATTGCAAACGCAGTGGAATTACAACATTATGTGGAATTAGAGGATTTAGTTCACATGACCATCAAAATTGAGCGCCAACTCAAGAGGAAGGGCAGTGCATGTCTAAATCAAAGTTCGAGAGCATTCTTTTGGAAACCGAATTCCACAAAGAAAGAAGACAAGCTGCAAACATCTGCAACACCCAAGCACAAGTTTGAGCCCAAGTCCAAGAACACCAGCCACGTTTCTCAAGGTAAAATTGACACTTCTACCTCTAGAAATCGTGACATTAAATGTTTTAAATGTCAAGGCAGGGGACACATAGCAAGTCAATGTCCAAACACGCGAGTTATGATGATGCAAGATAATGGTGACATTGTGACTGACGATGAAGATTCTAACACCAATAACATGCCGCCATTGGAGAACATCACCGAGGAGGAGTATTTAGCCCCTGATGCATTGACATTAGTAACCAGGAGAGCGTTGAGCTTGCAGGCAAAAGAAGTTGAAGAAGTGCAGTGAGAGAACCTCTTTCATACTAGGTGCCACGCCAAGGACAAGGAATATGAGGATATCTTTCCCGAAAAAACACCACAGGGATTACCTCCTATCCGAAGGATTGAACATTAAATTGATTTTGTATCTGGTGCGACAATTCCAAACCGACCAGCTTACAGGAGCAATCCTGAGGAGACAAAAGAGCTTTAAAGGCAAGTAAGTGAGTTAATGGCGAAAGGTTATGTGAGGGAGAGCATGAGTCCATGTGCCGTTCTAGTTTTACTTGTACCTAAGAAGGATGGCACGTGGAGAATGTGCATTGACTGCCGAGCAATCAACAACATTACGGTAAAGTATCGACATCCCATTCCTCGCTTAGACGACATGTTAGATCAATTGCATAGATCTTGTATATTTTCAAAAATTGATTTGAAGAGTGGGTATCATCAAATACGCATGAAAGAGGGTGATGAATGGAAAACTGCCTTTAAAACAAAATATGGTTTGTATGAATGGTTAGTAATGCCTTTCGGGTTAACTAATGCACCGAGCACATTTATGCGATTAATGAACCATGTATTGCGTGCATTCATAGGCAGATTTGTCGTTGTTTATTTTGATGATATTCTTATTTACAGCAAAAGCTTGGATAATCATATTGTGCATTTAAAATCAGTTTTAGATGTACTTAGAAAAGAGAAGTTATTCGCTAACTTAAAGAAATGCACCTTTGCACCGATAAACTTGTGTTTCTTGGTTTTATTGTGAGTGCACAAGGAATACAGGTTGATGAAGAGAAAATTCATGCAATTCAAGAATGGCCGAGTCCCACGAGCATAGATAACGTACGAAGTTTTCATGGACTCGCTAGTTTCTACCAACGGTTTGTGAAAGATTTTAGTACTTTAGCCGCACCGCTCACTGAGGTAATAAAGAAAAACGTCGGTTTCAAATGGGGAGAAGAGCAAGAGAAGGCGTTTCAGCTCATCAAGCAAAAATTAACAAACGCACCCTTATTAGCTTTACCTAACTTTAATAAAATATTTGAAATCGAATGTGATGCTTCTGGTGTAGGTATTGGAGCTGTGCTTATGCAAGAAGGACGACCAATTGCGTATTTCAGTGAAAAGCTAAGTGGAGCAGCTTTAAACTACCCGACTTATGATAAGAAGTTATACGCATTGGTTCGAGCTTTAGAAACATGGCAGCACTACCTTTGGCCTAGGGAGTTTGTGATTCACACTGATCACGAATCATTGAGGCACTTGAATGGACAACACAAGCTGAACAAAAGACATGCTCGTTGGGTGGAGTTCATTGAGACATTTCCATATGTCATCCGATATAAGCAAGGTAAGGAGAATGTGGTTGCAGACGCACTCTCTCGCAAGTACGCATTACTCTCTACTCTTGATGCTAAATTGCTTGGTTTTGAACATATTAAAGAGTTCTATCCTTCAGACCCTAATTTTTGTGAAGAGTATATAGTTTGTGAGAAGACCCCCAATGGTAAGTACTTTATACATGAGGGTTTTTTATTTCGAGAAAATAAGTTGTGCACACCGAATTGTTCCGTGCGTGGTTTATTAGTTAGAGAATCACATAGTGGAGGATTGATGGGACACTTTGGGATAGCTAAAACATTAGCTGTTTTACAAGAACACTTCTTTTGGCCACACATGAAAAGAGATGTTGAGAGAACTTGCGATAGATATGTCACATGCAGGCAGGCAAAATCCCGAAAGCAACCCCATGGTTTATACACACCATTGCCCATTCCTAATGAGCCTTGGATTGATATTTCTATAAACTTTGTGTTAGGATTGCCTAAGAGTAAACGTGGTAGAGATTCAATTTTTGTGGTTGTGGATAGATTTTCTAAAATGGCACACTTTATTCCATGTCACAAAACGGATGATGCTTTATATGTTGCTGATTTGTTCTTTAAAGAGATTGTAAGATTACATGGTATGCCTAGAACAATTGTTTCCGATAGAGATGCTAAGTTCTTAAGTTACTTTTGCAAGATTTTGTGGTGTAAGTTAGGTACTAAGTTATTATTTTCTACTACTTGTAATCCACAAACTGATGGTCAAACCGAAGTAGTAAATAGAACTTTGTCTACTTTGTTAAGGGCTGTTATTAGTAAAAACATTAAAACTTGGGAAGATTGTTTACCACATGTTGAATTTGCTTCTAATCGTACTGTTCATTCTGCTACTAAATTTTCTCCATTTGAAATTGTGTATGGATTTAATCCATTAACTCCATTGGATTTATCTCCTTTACCCATGATTGAGCGAGTTAATCTAGATGGCAAAAAGAAAGCTGAATTTGTTAGGCAGATTCATGAGAAAACAAGACTCAACATTGAGCGAAGAACGGAACAGTATGCAAAACAAGCCAACAAGATGGTTTTTGAACCAGAAGATTGGGTTTGATTACATATGAGAAAAGAGAATTTCTGACGCAAAGGCGTTCCAAATTACTTCCAAGAGGAGATGGACCTTTTCCAGTCTTAGAGCGTGATGATTTGAGGACAAATCCTTCTCAAGAGGTGGGGAATGATACAAATCATGGCACAATTTTAAAAAATTCAATTCAAGTTCCGAATAGTCTAGTTACGAGAGCACAAATAAAAAAGTTCAAAGATGCACTTAATGGGCTAATTCAAGAAGTTTGGACCCAAGTAAATTCGTGGAGACCCATTGGGCTTGGTCTACATATCCAGTAAAGATGAATATGCATGATTCAAACTTTAGAAAAGTCTGACCAAATCTAAACTTTATCTTTTAGCAAGTAAAATAGGAATATTTAGGAGTGTTTTAGTTCATTTATAAGTCTATTTAATTAGTTAGCTTTCCTTGGAGTGTTTGAGTTCATTTATAACTCTATTTAATTAGTTAGCTTTTCTTTCTGTTTTAGGTAAGTACAAGCTACGATTTTTGCCTATAAAAAGGCACCTTTGAATAAGAAACAATCAGAATTCATTAGTCAAAAATTGAGAGTTTTTTTCTCTTTGGTTCTTTGAAGAACTATTCGAACTTATCAAGAATTATTCTTGTGACGTTCATCAGTGACTTATCGAACGGACTTCTATCACCGTTTGTGGCATCTACATTATACCAAGGTTCTTGTTTCTTTATAAACAACGGGTCGAGATTCCATTCAAATCTGATTGTAGAACGATCTCGGGTTCCTTATTGAGTTCGGGTCTCGTTATTTTTAGCGAGGTTCGTATCACTAAGTGTGACCATTGTCACAAGAATGGTCACTCTAAAGATCGGTGTTGGCACCTTCATCCAGAACTCATACCTTCACGGTTCAAAAAGGGCAAAGCCTCAAATCAAAGTATCCATGGTGTTTCAAGTGCACATTCAGCTCCCATTACTGAGATTTCAAGTGTTCACTCCTTTAGTCTTGACGATATTGCCAAGGTGATAAGGAACCAACTCCAAATCAATTCAGAAGCACTTGGAACCCAGTACCACGCTCACAAAGGCAAATGGGAGGATGGTACACTTCTTGACTCTCATTTTAACTCTTGTAATGATTTTGAACCATGGATTATAGACTCAAGTGCTAGTGATCATATGTTTAGAAACATAAATAAAGCATCTAGATTATATCCTTTAAAAAAAATACAAAGTGTCAAAATTGCTAATGGAAAGCAGGTACCCATTAAATATTCGGCAGATTTGGATTTATTGTCAAAACAAACTAAAGGGTTCTATATACCTAATTTTGATTCCAATCTATTATCGGTTAGTAAACTTACTAAGGACTTAAATTGTATTGCTATTTTTTGTCCTAACAAAGTGATTTTTCAGAATATTATAACCGGGAAGAAGATTGGTGAAGGTTGTGCTCAAAATGGCCTTTATATGCTAAATGACGCAAAACAAGCTTTTAGGGTCACTAAAGAAAGCAATTCACATGAGCTGTGGCATGCACGGCTTGGACATCCTTCTAATCATATTTTGAATTGTCTAGTTCCTAGTCTAAATGATTGTCACATTTCTACGTGTGAAGCATGTATTTTAGGAAAACAAACTAGACTTCCCTTTGTACTATCGGAACATGAATGTGATGATGTTTTTGAATTTATTCACTCTGATTTATGGACTGCTCCCATAACATCACATGATAACTATAGATAATTTGTTACATTTATTGATCATAAATCTATATATACTTGGGTATACCTTTCAAAAAGCAAATCGGACACATTATCATGCTTTAAACGCTTTATGCTCTTTGTCACTAACCAATTTGGCAGAAAAATGAAAATGATTAGAACTAATAATGGTGGAGAATATGTCAATAATTCCTTTAAGGAATACTTAGTAAGTGAAGGGATTGTACATCAAACTACATGCCCATACACTCCAGAACAAAATGGAGGGGCAAAGAGGAAGAATAGATATATCCTTGAAGTTGGAAGATCAATGATGTTCTACCATAATATTCCCAAACATTTCTGGAGCAATGCCATCCTCACGGCTGTTCATTTGATAAATAGAACACCTACAAAGGTTCTAAAGGGCAAGACTCCAAATGAGGTAATGTTTAATCAGAAACCAAATCTTTCATATATTAAAATTTTTGGATGCATATGTTATGTCCATATTCCTTGTAGCAATAGGGACAAATTTAGCTATCGAAGTCAAAAATGCATATTTCTAAGTTATGCCACAACCCAAAAGGGTTATAGATGCTTTGACCCCAAGACAAATAGGTTGTTTGTATATAGAAATGCCATATTTTTAGAACATGAACATTACTTCAAAAAACATGAACTCGAATCCAATGGTAAGGGGGAGGATGTGGATAATTTCACCCCCATTTCCGTTATTGACGCTATTGACACAAAGGGGCCCATTCTTGAACTCAGAAAGAACATCCATAACCAGCTAGAAGTTCAAGAGGAATCATCTCAAAATGAGAATGATCCTTACTATTTTAGACAAACACATGATAAGAATGTGCCCACTTTTGCCTAAGATGAGTCATCTCATGATGAGAATGATTCAGATCATCTTACAAAAGACCAAATTAGTAACCATGATACACTAGATCAATCTATAGGTGGTGATGATCATGCCACATAAGAACTACCCACTCTTAGAAGATCCACTTGGATAAAAAGACCAGCCTCTGAATGGATGAAAACTAGAGTGTTTTATCATGGTAACCTTGTGACCAATCACCCTATTCAAAACTATTATACTTATGATCTCATTAAAGATCAGTATAAAGCTTTTCTAAATGCCATTGATGATATTCGAAAACCTTCCAATTATAAAGAGGCCCAAATCAGCCCAATTTGGAGAAATACAATGAATGAAGAGCTTAAGGCTCTAATTCGAAATCAAACTTGGGATATTGTTCCACTTCCTAAAGGGAAGAAAGCTGTAGGTTGTAAATTGGTGTATAAAACCAAGCTTAAGAGTGATGGGACTATTGAAAAACATAAAACTAGGTTGGTGGCAAAAGGTTTCACTCAAACCTATGGCATTGGTTACACCGAAACATTTACTCCCGTAGCTAAAATGAATTCTATTAGAGTTCTTATATCTTTAGTGTTGAAAATAATAGTCATAGCCCATTAGAAGGCCCAAGATTATTCACACAATCTACAAGGCCCATCACAAGCAACTAGACACAACAAGACAAACAAACTAGCCGTTGAACAGTAGCCGTTGTGAACAGTAACGGTCAAAAAATTTGAAAAACTAGCTGTTACAAACTCATGTATATAAACACATCATTGTAAATGAAAAATTACTACTTTCTTTTGCACTTGAAGCTTCATCATTCTTTTATCAATATTTTTTACATGGTATCAGAGCAAGTTTCATCCTAAATCCACCTTCTATCTTTGTTTCTTGTTGGTTTTTGGTGTA
>CP135570.1:2711033-2732307 GCA_032401905.1 Swietenia macrophylla | reverse complement strand
CGTAACTGGGCCAATTGGAACTTGAATTGAATTCTTTGAAGTTGTGCTATGATTTGTATCAAAATGTGCCATTTTAGAAAATCTATTCACAACCACAAAAATTGAATCTCTACCATGTTTACTCCTAGGCCATCCTAACACAAAGTCCATAGAAATATCAATCCAAGGCTCATTAGGAATGGGCAATGGTGTGTATAAACCATAGGGTTGCTTTCGGGATTTTGCCGGCCTACATGTACACATCTATTGCAAGTTCTCTCAACATCTCTTTTCATGTGTGGCCAAAAGAAATATTCTTGTAAAACAACTAATGTTTTAGCTATCCCAAAGTGTCCCATCAATCCTCCACCATGTGATTCACTAACTAATAAATCACGTACGGAATAATTCGGTATACACAACTTATTTTCTTGAAACAAAAAATCCTCATGTCTAAAGTACTTACTATTGGAGATCTTCTAACAAGCTATATACTCTTTACTAAAGTCAAGGTCTGAAAGATTGAACTTTTTAATATGTTCAAAACCATGCAATTTAGCATCAAGACTAGAGAGTAATGCGTACCTATAAGAGAGTGCATCTGCAACCACATTCTCCTTACCTTGCTTATATTGGATGACGTATGAAAACGTCTCAATGAACTCCACCCAACGAGCATGTCTTTTATTTAGCTTGTGTTGTCCTTTCAAGTGCTTCAATGATTTGTGATTAGTGTGAATCACAAACTCCTTGGGCCAAAGGTAGTGCTGCCATGTTTCCAAAACTCGAACCAATGCGTACAATTCCTTATCATAAGTCGGGTAATTTAAAGCTGCTCGACTTAACTTTTCATTGAAATATGCAATCAGTCATCTTTCTTGCATAAGCACAGCTCCAATACCTACACCAAAAGCATCACATTCGATTTCAAACATTCTGTTAAAGTTAGGTAGAGCTAATAAGGGTGCGTTTGTCAATTTTTGCTTGATGAGCTGAAACATCTTCTCTTGCTCTTCACCCCATTTGAAATCAACGTTTTTCTTTATTATCTCAGTAAGCGATCAAAGTACTAAAGTCTTTCACAAACCGTCGGTAGAAACTAGCGAGTCCATGAAAACTCAATTTTCTGACTAATGAATTATGATTTCTTCTCATCCAAAGGTGCCTATTTATAGGCTAAATTATTATAAGGCAAGTTTTAAATTTTCTTAGGTCATCTTTATTGAGTTGAAGCACACAGATCGATTTGGATCGAAGCATGTAGATCATCAGCAAACCAAGGCCCAGATTGTTGACCAAAGTTAGCCCAAGTTGTTAGACCAAAGTCAGAGCATGAAATCTCCATTCATTATGCATATGACATCCTTCCTAAAGTGCTTGATAGCATTCATTTCTTAAAAATTCAACATTAAAATCTTTCTTGATTAGAAAAGGAAAGTGAATATTACAAACAAAGGAATAATCCAAGGCAATTATGGTATTATTCAAATGTGATTAATACTTGTTCATGATATGGCAAGTATCTGTTGTTACTTAATCTTTATACTTAATATAGCCAACTAGCTGTTGGTTGCTTTAGTATATATTGTAAACAAATTCAAGTTAATAATACAATTTTCATTCTCTCCTCTATTCTGTTTTATCTCTTTTCTCTCCATTCCAAACAACTTACAATTACCATTGTTAAGACGTTTATGTATTAAATTCCCATAGAAATCAATATGGTATCAGAGCAAGGTGTTTAACCTATCATTCTTTCACTATTCTTGAGCTGATCGTGTTTGAGTCACTTCCCTCTATTCAGTCATATCCATAATGGCACTAGAGGACTCTTCCTCAAACACCATTAATCCAACCTCACAACCAGTCCAAAAAATGGTGGAACATGATGGAAATACCACCATCAAACTCACTACCATTCTTCTTAATAACTGAAACTTCCCTATCTGGGTCAAAGCTGCTACTAATGCTTTGTGTGGCCATGGAAGATATGGTTATGTCACGGGCAACATCAAAAGACCATCCTCGGATGATGAAGACTATGAAGCATGGTTCCAAGTTGACAAGATGGTACTCACTTGGATCCTCAATTCTATTGAGCCGAATCTGCTGGGAGTCTTCTCTAATGCCGAAACTGCTAAGGAATTGTGGGACTCCATCAAGATCATGTTTGGACAGCAAAAGAATTTAATGAGAGTCTATGAACTCAAATCCTATATAAATAAACTCAATCAAGGTGAGTCAAGTGCAATAGAGTACCTGGGAAAATTCGAGGAGGCATGGGAAGAACTTCGATCCTATAGGCCAGAAACAAGTGACATGCATATAATCCTTTCAAGGGCAAATGAAGACAAGGTTTTTGCTTATCTTGAAGGCCTCAACTCATCCTTCAAGCAAATCCGTAACCAAATACTTAGGCACCAAATCATACCTCCATTTGATGAAGTGTGTGCAATGATCAACAAAGAAGAAACATCTCTTCGGGTTCATGACACAAACTTTCAAAAGACCGAAAGCAATGCTCTAACCATTCAAGAACCAATAAATAAGAATGCCATGTTGTCTCAAAATAAGAAGAATGTGAACAATAACTCTCGGCCTAGATGTGATCATTGTCACAAAGTCGGTTATGTGAAAGACAAATGTTAAATTTTTCATCCACAACTAAAGCCTTCTCGGGATAAAGGGAGAGCACCTAACCAAAATGCACAACAAGCCTATTTGGGACATGTAAAGGCTGAAAGCAATCTGCCTACATTCACCATTGAGGAACTTGCAAGAATGATTCAAGGCCAACTCAAGGTCAAACCCCAAACCGAAACTGTATCACTTGCAAATTGCTCATTCGAAGATGGTATGATTTCTAGCTTTGGCTCTAGTACTTGTGATGAATCTTGGATTATTGACGCAGGAGCTAGTGATCATATGTTTAAAAATATAAATATAGCCTCTAAAATGATTCCTATGACTAGAAAACATAAAGTTAGAATTGCTAATGGTGATTGCATTACTATTAATGCTGGCAGATCTAGAACTATTCTCTAGAAAGACTAATGGTTTTACATGCCTAATTTTGAGTCCAATCTTCTATCTGTAAGTAAAATCACCAAAGAATTTAATTGCCTTATTATTTTTGGCCCTAACAAAGTGGTTTTTCAGGATATTATAACCAGTAAAAGGATTGGTGAAGGCTTTACTCATAATGGTCTCTATATGCTTAAGAATGAAAGTCAAGCTTAGTTGCTAATAAAGAGCATAGTTGATACAAATCATGGCATAACTTTAAAGAATTCAATTCAAGTTTCGATTAGTCCAGTTACGAGAGCCCAAGTAAAAAAGTTCAAAGATGTACTTAACGGGCTAATTCAAGAAGTGTGGACTCAAGTAAATTCGTGGAGACCCATTGGGCTTGGTCCACATATCCAGCAAAGATGAATATGTATGATTCAAACTCTAGAAAAGTCTGACCAAATCTAAACTCGATTTTTTAGCAAGTAAAATAGGAATATTTAGGAGTGTTTGAGTTCATTTAGAAATCTATCTAATTAGTCAGCTTTCCTTGGAGTGTTTTAGTTCATTTATGAGTCTATTTAATTAGTTAGCTTTACTTTTTGTCTTAGATAAGTACAAGTTACAATTTTTGCCTATAAAAAGGCACCCTTTGAATAAAAAGCAATGATAATTCATTAGTCAAAATTTGAAAGTTATTTTCTCTTTGGTTCTTTAAAAAACTATTCGAACTTATCAAGAATTATTCTTGTGGCGTTCATCAGTGACTTATCGAACGGACTTCCATCATCGTTTGTGGCGTTCATCAGTGACTTATCGAACGGACTTCCATCATCGTTTGTGGCGTTCATCAGTGACTTATCGAACGGACTTCCATCACCGTTTATGGCGTCTGCATTATACCGAGGTTATTGTTTTCTTTATAAACAACGGGTCGAGGTTCCATTCAAATCTGATCGTAGAATGATCTCGGGTTCCTAGTTGAGTTCAGATCTTGTTATTCTTAGCGAGGTTCGTATCATTTGGTATCAGAGCAAAGGTTATTCTAGCGTCAGGTTTGCCTATCCCTTTTGTTATTCTTTTCGTAATCTGTTATTCTTTTTTTGCAATTCTTGATATAAAAAAAAAAGAAAGAAAGAAAAAGAAAAAAAAAAAAGAAGAAAGAAAAAAAAATGAAAATTTCATATTTCACTTTGTCATCAACACCCTAATTTTTATGTATCAAATTCTAATATATTCCTTGTGATTTTCAATTTCCAAATAAATGGGTATAATATTTAAATACTTTGTGCGAAATTAAAACCTTTAGAATTCGTGATACGACCTTATTTTCAGCCTTTATTTTAACGTAGTAAGTCCTGAAGAATTGTTGCACAAAATTTTTGATTATTGTTTGTTAATTTCAAAAGAACCGAAAGAGAATTATTGAGTGGAAAAAGGCAAGAGTGGTGAGAGCATTAGAGGGATAAAAGCCACAAATTTCTTGAGTGAAACATGAGTGCAGAATGATTCATATTCTTGAGTGTAAACACGTAAGGGAGAGAATTGTGAGGTCATTTTTTTTTTTATAACTTATCTCCTGCAGAAATTATGTCACAACACGACCACGAGGAAGCACAAACAGAGATGAATTCAAAGCTATACATGGAAGCTTTGGTGGGAGAGATGAGACGGATGATGAAGCTAGAACTAGAGCAAATTAGTGAACGGTTGGATAGATTAGAAAATGCCAATCGGAGGAATCGGAGAGAAAGCGCTCAACAACAGCATACAGTAGAAGATTTTGAGGAATATAATGACGGCAGTTTTGAGGAAGAAGATAGACACTCGGTAGGCAACAATAGGAGGGTTGAACGTGTTAGAAAAGATTGAATTCGGGAGGATAATAATTTGGGCAGTATTAAGATGAAGGTACCTTCATTTCAAGGTAAGAATGATCCCGAGGCTTATCTTGAGTGGGAAAAGAAGATGGAGCTAGTTTTTGATTGCCACAACTACTCCGAGATGAAGAAGGTAAAACTTGCAGCCATTGAATTTTCTGATTATGCTATTGTTTGGTGGGATCAATTAGTTTTAAGTAGGAGAAGAAACAGAGAACGTCCAATAGAAACATGGGAGGAGATGAAAACTATGATGAGAAAATGGTTTGTTCCAAGCTATTATTACAGGGAGTTATATCAAAAATTGCAAAGTTTTACACAAGGCAACCAAAGCCTGGAGGATTATTATAAAGAAATTGAAATAACTATGATCCGAGTGAATATAGAGGAGGATCGAGAAGCTACTATGGCTAGGTTTTTGGTGTGGCTGCTGGGAGTGTTTAAGTTCATTTAGAAATCTATCTAATTAGTCAGCTTTCCTTGGAGTGTTTGAGTTCATTTATAAGTCTATTTAATTAGTTAGCTTTCCTTTTTGTCTTAGATAGGTACAAGTTACGATTTTTTCCTATAAAAAGGCACCCTTTGAATAAGAAGCAATGATAATTTATTAGTCAAAATTTGAAAGTTATTTTCTCTTTGGTTCTTTAAAGAACTATTCGAACTTATCAAGAATTATTCTTGTGGCATTCATCAGTGACTTATCGAATGGACTTCCATCATCGTTTGTGGCGTCTGCATTATACCGAGGTTCTTATTTCTTTATAAACAACGGGTCGAGGTTCCATTCAAATCTGATCGTAGAACGATCTCGGGTTCCTAGTTGAGTTCGGATCTCGTTATTCTTAGCGAGGTTCGTATCATTTGGTATCAGAGCAAAGGTTATTCTAGCGTCAGGTTTGCCTATCCCTTTTGTTATTTTTTTCGCAATCTATTATTTTTTTTTTGCAATTCTTGATCAACCGAATGCCTTCAAACGTTCTCAATGGTAAAGCACCCCATGAGGTAATCTTTAACTAAAACCCTAAAATTGCATATCTTAAAGTTTTTGGATGCACTTGCTATGTTCATGTTCCTAGTAACGTAAGAGACAAACTCAGCTATAAAAGCTAGAAATGAATTTTTGTTGGGTATTCCATAACACAAAAAAGGTATAAGTGTTTTGAACTTAATACTAATAAACTGATCATCTCTAGAAATGTAACATTCTTAGAAGATAAACGTTTCTTTGCAAACAATAACAATGGTATTAGGGGGGAGACCACTCATGATGTTTGATACGAACCTCGCTAAGAATAATGAGACCCAAACTCAACAAGGAACCCGAGATCGTTCTATGATCAGATTTGAATGGAACCTCGACCCGTTTTTTATAAAGAAATAAGAATCTCGATATAATGTAGACGCCACAAACAGTGATGGAAGTCCGTTCGATAAGTCACTGATAAAAGCCACAAGAATAATTATTGATAAGTTCGAATAGTTTTTCAAAGAACCAAAGAGAAAATAACTCTCAAATTTTGACTAATGAATTCTGATTGCTTCTTATTCAAAAGGTGCCTTTTTATAGGCAAAAAAATTGTAGCTTGTACTTGCCTAAGACAGAAAGGAAAGCTAACTAATTAAATAGACTTATAAATGAACTCAAACACTCTAAGGAAAGTTGACTAATTAGATAGACTTCTAAATGAACTCAAACACTCCTAAATATTCCTATTTTACTTGCTAAAAAATCGAGTTTAGATTTGGTCAGACTTTTCTAGAGTTTGAATCATGCATATCCATCTTTGCTGAATATGTGGACCGGCTCAATGGGTCTCCATGAATTTACTTGGGTCCAAACTTCTTGAATTAGCCCATTAAGTGCATCTTTGCACTTCTTTACTTGGGCTCTCGTAACTGGACGAATCGGAACTTGAATTGAATTTTTTGAAGCTGTACTATGATTTGTATCAATGTTGTTCCTAAGCCCATTGTAGAAACCCTGCACAAAACCAAATCCATTCATAGGCATCATGATTATTTAAAAGTCACACACAATGAACCAGATCATATCAATAATCAAGATACACCTCTTCATAATGTGCATGAACAAAATATATCACATGATGAGCATGAATCTACCACATTGCAAGATGACACCTCATATGACAGTTCGCATGGTGCATCTTATGACACTCTTCATGACACAGCAGAAATTGACTCAAGGGAAAATGACCATCATCACATCCCAAATCAACCTCCTCTTAGAAGGTCTACTAGAATCAAGAAACCAGCCTTTAGTTGGATACATAATAGGGTCTTTTACCATGGGAACCATGCCACCAATCATTCCATACATCATGTTTACACCCTTAATCATATCAAAGGTCAATACAAGGCTTTTCTCAATACCATTGACGGGCTTCAAGTGCCCACAAATTATTACGAGGCTGAATCCTCTTCCATTTGGAGGAAAGCCATGCATGAAGAGTTAAATGCATTAACTAGGAATAAGACTTGGGAAATTGTTACTCTTTTCCAAGGGAAGAAGCCTGTGTAGGGTGCAAATGGGTGTATAAGACTAAACTAAAAAGTGATAGGTCAATTGATAAGCATAAGGCTAGACTAGTAGCCCAAGGCTTTACCCAAACATATGGAATAGACTATATCTAAACTTTGCACCTGTGGCTAAAATGAACACCATTAGGGTGCTAATTTCTTTGGCTATTAACTATGAATGGCCGTTGTATCAAATAGATGTCAAGAATACCTTTCTTCAAGGAGAATTAGAAGAAGAAGTCTACATGAAAATTCCTTAAGGGTATGGCAAAAGTATCCCAGAATCCCATGTATGTAGAGTTAAGAAGGCCATCTATTGTCTAAAACAATCTCCAAGAGCTTGGTACTCTAAGTTGCACAATGCATTGAAGAGTTAACACTTCACAAAGCATACTGATCATGGCATTACCATTTTACTTATATATATGGATGACATTATTATTACTGGAAGTGATCTTCATGACATTAGATGTATTAAAACCTTTCTTATGTCTACCTTTAACATTAAAGACTTAGGATATTTAAGGTATTTCTTTGGCATAGAGTTTGCACATTCTAAAGAGGGACTCTCTCTATGTCAAAGGAAATACATACTTGATCTTCTTGGTGAAATAGCTAAATTGGTGCTGAAATAAAGCCGATTAAGCCAATTGACTAATCTCGAGATCATGCCAGCATCGTGACCGTGCTACATTAAGAATTCGTATATCCCTATCGTCATTGTTAGAGATGAAGAAATTGAGAGCAAAGATCTAAATAATGAAGAAAAGCCCAAATAACTCTTTGGGTTGTCTAAATACTAAAGGACAAAATAACAACTAGTTTTTCTACTTACTAAAGGGCAAAATAACAACTAGTTTTTTAAATTTGAAACATATGTTATTATATGTTGTACCTAGCCGTTAGAAAAGTAAAGTAAGCTTGTACCTAGCCGTTAGGATATTGTATATATAAACCCAAGATGTGTAAATGATTATAGTTGAAGGAAAAAAGGCAATTCTCTCATCTTCTTCATATTTCTCTCTTTGGCTGAAATTCTCAAGCTTACTTCTTATACTTTGATCATCAAATTTAACAATTGGGAGCAAGACAAAATATTCCTATGAACTCAAACACTCCTAATTATTCCTATTTTACTTGCTAAAAAATTAAGTTTAGATTTGGTCAGACTTTTCTAGAGTTTGAATCATGCATATCCATCTTTGCTGGATATGTGGACCAAGCTCAATGGGTCTCCATGAATTTACTTGGGTCCAAACTTCTTGAATTAGCCTGTTAAGTACATCTTTGAACTTTTTTACTTGTGCTCTCGTAACTGGACCAATCGGAACTTGAATTGAATTCCTTGAAGTTGTGCCATGATTTGTATCATTCCCCTCCTCTTGAAAAGGATTTGTCCTCAAATCATCACCTACATCAAAAGGACTCAAATCAACAATATTAAAAGTAGCACTTACATTGTATTCACCTGTTAAATCTAACTTGTAAGCATTGTCATTGATACACTCCAAGACTTAAAAATGGCCATCTCCTTTTAGAAGTAATTTGGAACGTCTTTGCATCAGAAATCTCTCTTTTCTCATATATAACCAAACCCAATCTCCTAGTTCAAAAACCAACTTGCGACGTCCCTTGTTGGCTTGTTTTGTGTACTGCTCCGTTTTTCGCTCAATGTTGAGTCTTGCTTTCTCATGAATCTGCCTAACAAATTCAGTTTTTTTTTTTTACGATTTAGATTAACTCGCTCAATCATAGGTAAAGGAGATAAATCCAATGGAGTTAATGGATTAAATCCATACACAATTTTAAATGGAGAAAATTTAGTAGCAGAATGAACAGTACGATTATAAGCAAATTTAACATGTGGTAAACAATCTTCCCAAGTTTTAATGTTCTTACTAATAACAGCCCTTAACAAAGTAGATAAAATTCTATTTACCACTTCGGTTTGACCATCAATTTGTAGATGACAAGTAGTAGAAAATAACAACTTAGTACTTAACTTATACTACAAAATCTTCTAAAAGTAACTTAAGAACTTAGCATTTCTATCGGAAACAATTGCTCTAGGCATACCATGTAATCTTATAATCTCTCTAAAGAATAAATCAGCAACATGTAAAGCATCATCCATTTTGTGACATGGAATAAAGTGTGTCATTTTAGAAAATCTATCCACAACCATAAAAATTGAATCTCTACCACATTTACTCCTAAGCAATTCTAACACAAAGTCCATAAAAATATCAATCCATGACTCCATGGGATTGCTTTTGGGATTTTGCCTGCCTACATGTGACACACATCTATCACAAGTTCTCACAAAATCTCTTTTCATGTGTGGTCAAAAGAAGTGTTCTTGTAAAATAGCTAATGTTTTAACTATCCCAAAGTGTCCCATTAATCCTCCACCATATGATTCTTTAACTAATAAATCACGCATGGAACAATTTGGTATACACAACTTATTTTCTCGAAATAAAAAACCCTCATGTTTAAAGTACTTACCATTGGGGGTCTTCTCACAAGTTATATACTCTTCACTAAAGTTAGAGTCTGAAGGATAGAACTCTTTAATATGTTCAAAACCAAACAATTTAGCATCAAGAGTAGAGAGTAATGCGTACCTGCGAGAGAGTGCATCTGCAACTACATTCTTCTTACCTTGTTGATATCGGATGACGTATGGAAACATCTCAATGAACTCCACCCAACGAGCATGTCTTTTGTTCAGCTTGTGTTGTCCTTTCAAGTGCTTCAATGATTCATGATCAGTGTGAATCACAAACTCTTTGGACCAAAGGCAGTGCTACCATGTTTCCAAAACTCGAACCAATGCATACAATTCCTTATCATAAATTGGATAGTTTAAAGCTGCTCCACTAAGCTTTTCACTAAAATACGCAATTGGTCGTCCTTCTTATATAAGCATAGCTCCAATACCTACACCAGAAGCATCACATTCGATCTGAAATATTTTGTTAAAGTTAGGTAAAGTTAATAAGGGTGCGTTTGTCAATTTTTGCTTGATGAGCCGAAATGTCTTCTCTTGCTCTTCTCCCCACTTGAAACCAACGTTTTTCTTTATTACCTCAGTGAGCGGTGTGCCTAAAGTACTAAAATCTTTCACAAACCGTCGGTAGAAACTAGCGAGTTTATGAAAATTTTGTATGTTACCTATACTCGTGGGACTCGGCCATTCTTGAATTACACGAATTTTTTCTTCATCAACCTGTATTCCTTGTGCACTCACAAAAAAACCAAGAAACACAAGCTTATCGATGCAAAAGGTGCATTTCTTTAAGTTAACAAATAACTTCTCTTTTCTAAGTATATCTAAAACTGATTTAAATGCACAATATGATAATCCAAGTTTTTGCGATAAATGAGAATATCATCAAAATAAACAACGACAAATCTGCCTATGAATGCACGTAATACATGGTTCACTAATCGCATAAATGTGCTCCCCGAAAGGCATTACTAGCCATTCATACAAATTGTATTTTGTTTTAAAAGCAGTTTTCCATTCATCACCCTCTTTCATGCGTATTTGATGATACCCACTCTTCAAAATAGTATTTTGAAAATATACAAACTCCATGCAATTCATCTAACATGTCGTCTAAATGAGGAATGGGATGTCGATACTTTACAATAATATTGTTGATCGCTCAGCAATCAACACACATTGTCCAAGTTGATATAAATCATGGCACAACTTCAAAGAATTCAATTTAAGTTTCGATTGGTCCAATTATGAGAGCATAAGTAAAGAAATTCAAAGATGCACTTAACAAGTTAATTCAAGAAATTTGGATCCAAGTAAATTCGTGGAGACCCATTGAGCTTGGTCCACATATCCAACAAAGATGAATATGCATGATTCAAACTCTAGAAAAATCTAGCCAAATCTAAACTTGATTTTTAGCAAGTAAAATATGAATATTTAGGAGTGTTTGAGTTCATTTATAAGTCTATTTAATTAGTCAGCTTTCCTTAGAGTGTTTGAGTTCATTTATAAGTTTATTTAATTAGTCAGCTTTCTTTGGAGTGTTTGAGCTCATTTATAAGTCTATTTAATTAGTTAGCTTTCTTTTCTGTCTTAGATAAGTACAAGATACGATTTTGCCTATAAAAAGACACCTTTGAATAAGAAGCAATCAGAATTCATTAGTCAGAAAAATTGAGAGTTATTTTCTCTTTGGTTCTTTGAAAAACTATTCGAACTTATCAAGAATTATTCTTGTGACATTCATCAGTGACTTATCGAACGGACTTCCATCATTGATTGTGGCGTCTACATTATACCGTGGAAAAATTAAGACTGCCCACGTTAAAGCTGTTGAAGATGAAGAAATTAAGAGTGAAGATTCAAAGAATGAAGAAAAGCCCAAATAACACTTTGAGTTGTTTATAAATGCCCACATTTAGCCCAAAACCTATTTCTAGTTTTAAAAAAGACAAGATGCTAAAGGACAAAATAACAACTAGTTTTTTCTATTCATTAAAGACAAAATATTAGCTAGGTTTTTAAATTTAAAAGATATGTTGTTATTTGTTGTACCTAATTGTTGAAAAAGTAAAGTAAATTTGTACCTAGTCGTTAGGATATTGTATATATAAACCCAAGATGTGTAAATATTTGATGTATGAAATAAAAGGCTATTTATTTTTCTCTCTTGATATCTTTTCATCTACTTGTATTTTCTCTTAGTTTTTGTTGAATATTTGAAATCGGGATCTCAACATGGTACCAGAGCTTGGCCACATCTAGGGAGCTCTTTTTATCATCTTTCTCTCTTTTTTTTTTCTCTCTCTTAGTGTGTGATTAGTCTTCATTGTGCAAGGTCAAGTTATTAAAATTAGAATGGCTGCACAAGAGGGAAGCAATTCTGCCAAGAGGGAGAGTTTTTTCAATGTTGATTTCGACTATAAAATCACCACCAAGCTTACTACCTTCCCCCTCAATGGAAGGAATTACTCTATATGGGTGACAAATGCTACAAGGGCTTTATTGGGCATGAGGGTTCTTGGATTTGTTGATGGAGAAATTTATCAACCTAAAGTGGGAGATAAAGAATATGTCGAATGGAGATATGTTGACAATCTTGTCATTACTTGGATTATCAATTCCATTGATCAATCCTTGGTTAGTGCTTTTAACAAAGCCAAAACTGCCAAAGACCTTTGGAATGCACTTGCCAGAAGGTTCGGGAATCAAAGAAATCTCTTGAAAGTTTATGAGTTGAGGGAAATCATCACAAATGCCAAGATGAATGGGAGTGATTTCTTTTCCTACTCCAACAAAATCAAGGAAGCATGGATGAATTAGAGTGTTTGAGGCTAATTACTGCCAATGAGGAAGAATTGGAAAAAAGGGCTAATGAAGATCTTGTTTGTTTCCTCTTGGCAGGATTAGGGCCTAGTTTTGGAGACCTTAGAAATCAAATTCTAAGGAATAAGGAGATGCTACCATATGATGATGTGGTGAATATTGTAGATAAAGAATTGATGGCTAGAAAAGCATTTGATAGAGATGAGCCTGAAACTGAGAAAGGTGCATTTGTGAAGGCAAACGAAGAAGCAATGGTAACTTAAGGGTTGAAAGAGAATAAAACCATGAAGTGTGAAAGATGTGGAAGGCTAGGACACATCAAAAGAAATTGTAGGTTTTGTGATCATTGTGGAAAGTTTGGGCATAACAAGGATGAGTGTTTTGAGCTTCATCCTCACTTGAGGAAGGAGAATAAAGCCAAAGTTTCACAAGAATCACAACACACATCAGAGGCATAATTGACCACAAACTTCATTGAGCAATTTGCAAAGTTTGTTCAATCTTAAAGGTTGAGCACCTCTCAAGGTTTGGTCTCTAACTTATCTTTGAATATTGATCCTTAGGTTATAGATTCGGGTGCTACAAATCACATGTTTAGAAGTAAAAATTTAGTTTCTAAAATTGAGTCTATAGGAAAAGATAAATGGGTGAGTATAGCTAATGGAAAAGATATACCAATTAGTGGTTTAGAATATTTGAATATTTTGTCTAAGCATACTATAGGTCTTTATATGCCATGTTTTTCTTCAAATTTGTTGTCTGTAAGTAGAATTACAAAAGATTTAGATTGTTATGTCATATTTGAACATAATAAAGTAACTTTTCAGAACATCAAGATCGGCCAATTGATTGGTAAGGGAAGAGAGAAAAATGGACTTTATGTTTTGGAAGATTTAAGTAAGGCTTTTAAAGTAGATAACAACAAAGTCCAAGAACTTTGGCATGCTAGATTAGGGCATCCTCCTAGTCATATGTTGCAAAAATTAGTTCTTAGTTTAAAGTTTAATGAGATTGAAGATTGTAATTTTTGTATCTTAGGAAAACAAACTAAGATACCTTTTATACAATCTCATCATGATCATAATGATTTATTTGCCTTGGTACATTATGACTTATGGACTTCTCCTACTCCATCGAATAAAGGCTTCAAATATTTTGTAACTTTTATAAATCATAAATTTAGGTATACATAGATTTATCTAATTAAAAAGAAATCTGATACTTTTGAGTGTTTTAGAGAGTTTGTAATATTGATTGAAAATCAATTTGACAAGAAAGTGAAAATGTTGAGAACTGACAATGGAGGAAAGTATGTGAACAATTTGTTTAAAGAATTTTTAGCTAGTAAAGGAATTGTTTACCAAACTACTTGTCCTTACACTTCGGAACAAAATAGAGTAGCTGAGCGTAAGAATAGGTATATTTTAGGGGTAGCAAGAACTATGATGTTCTATCACAATGTGCCTAAAGAGTTTTGGGGAGAAGCCATTTTCACGACCACACATCTTATTAACTGAACTCCATCTATGGTCTTGAAAGGAAAGACACTAATTAAGATTGCCTATAATACCCAACTGGACCTGTCCTATCTCAGAATTTTTGGATGTGTATGCTATGTACATATTCCAAGTCATTTAAGAGATAAATTAAGTGAAAGGAGCATTAAGTGCATCTTTTTAGATTATTGTGTAGATACTAAACATTATAGA
The DNA here is from genome assembly GCA_032401905.1 of Swietenia macrophylla. Lineage (NCBI taxonomy): Eukaryota > Viridiplantae > Streptophyta > Magnoliopsida > Sapindales > Meliaceae > Swietenia > Swietenia macrophylla. Next base: position 2,717,854 of record CP135570.1, on the reverse strand, counting down.
TGCTATAATCCATTAACTAAGGATAAGTATATCTTTAGGAATGTTACTTTCATAGAAAATGACTTATATTTTGATAGGACTAGTAATAAAAGGTGAAATGGAGGATCCAATTCCTTTAGCCATAATACACAAGTATATACCACCATCTAGTGACATAGTTGGTAACCATGACCAAGACTTGAGTAATGATAATGTAGAATCACAAGATGAAGTGTCTAATGAAAGAGAAACCAACAAAGAAAGTCAAGATGCACATTCACCTAAATCACCTAGTGAAGTAAGAGAAGATTTACCTTCGTCATCTAGCGAAATTAGAGAGGAGGAAAACCAAGATGAAACACTTAGGGATGAACCGAATATTCAAATAGAGTCACCATCCAGTAGACAAGATAGACTATCTATTAGTACACAAAGTGAAGGGGAGCATGTTACACTTACACAAGGCCAAAATCCCCCACTTAGGAGATCTCAAAGACTTAGGCAATTTTCATCAAAATGGATGAAGAATAGAGTGTTTTTCTATGGTAATAAGGTAACCGCACACCCTCTTGACCACCACTATGCCTTAAAAAATGTAAAGAAGGGTTTTAGAGCCTTTTTTAACTAAAGTAGATGCTATTAAAGATCCTAATAACTTTGAGGAAGCTAGGAAATCACCAATTTGAAAACAAGCAATGCAAGAAGAATTATATGCTTTAGTTAAAAATAATAAATGGGAATTAGTCCCTTTACCTTTGGGAAAGAAGGTTATAGGATGCAAATGAGTGTATAAGACTAAGTTAAATAATGATGGAACTTTAGACAAACATAAGGCTAGGTTAGTAGCTAAAAGGTTTATCCAAACGTATGGCTTAGATTATACAGAAACCTTTGCACCGGTAGCAAAAATGAACACCATTACGGTACTTTTCTCCTTAGCGGCTAATTATAATTGAGATTTACATCAGATGGATGTAAAGAATGTTTTCCTGCAAGGAGAGTTAGAGGAAAAGGTTTATATGAGTCTACCTCAAGGGTATGATATTAGGGTTCCTAGTACACATGTTTGCAAATTGAAGAAAGCCATATATATATTAAAGCAATAACCAAGAGCATGGTATAATAAATTGCATAATGCATTATGTTATCAAAATTTTAAAGTAAGCGATGCCGATCACTCCTTATTCATTAAGCACTCAAGTAAGGAATCTACCATTATTCTTATTTATGTAGATGATATTATCATCATCGGTTGTGACATTAATGGCATTAAGAGCATTAAAGCTTATTTGAAGTGTACATTCAATGTTAAAGATTTGAGAAATTTAAGATATTTTCTAGGTATAGAAATAGCTAATTCCAATGAAGGGCTATTTCTATCTCAAAGAAAGTATGTTCTTGATTTATTAAGCGAGGCAGGAAAATCTGGAGCAAAACTGGCCATGACACCTATGGATGCACCAAGAAGGAAGAAAGAGGATAAGAAGTATGAAAAAGAGCATGACAAGGAGGAACCATACAAGGACATCAAGCTTTATCAAAGACTTGTGGGTAAGCTTATATATCTAACTATTACCAGACTTGACATTGTTTTTTCTGTGCAACAGATAAGTAAGCACATGTCGTGCCTAAAGAATATACACATGGAAATGGTGAATAGAATTTTAAGGTATCTAAAAGAAGCACCGGGGCAAGAATTTTGATGAAAAAAAATGGCCACCATAAGATACATGCCTACACATATGCAGATTGGGCCAATAATTTCAAGGATAGACGATCAACCACTGGTTATTGCACATTTGTATGAAGGAATTTGGTGACCTGGAAAAGTAAGAAGCAAAGTGTGGTTGCAAGATCGAGTGCAGAAGCTGAGTATAGAGCCATGGCATCTACTACTAGTAAATTGGTTTGGATAAAATCATTAGTAGAAGACTTAGGTTTCTCAGTTGAAACACATATGGATATGTATTTTGATAACAAAGCGGCAACACACATTGTATCTAATCCGGTATTCCATGAGAGGACCAAGCACATTGAAGTTGATTGTCATTGTACAAAACAAAAGTACTTGAGCAAAGTGATCAATATGTCTTATGTGATGAGTGAAGATCAACTTGCAGATATATTCACCAAACCATGTACTCACCAACAACTCCTTAAGGTAAGTTCCAAGTTGAACTTATTCAATTTGTACAAGTCCAACTTGAGAGGGAGTGTTGAAGATGAAGAAATTGAGAGTGAAGATTTAAAGATTGAAGAAAAGACCAAATAACTCTTTGAGTTATTTATGGATGCCCACATTTAGCCCAAAACCTATTTCTAATTTTAAAAAAGGCTAAATACTAAAGGACAAAATAACAACTAGTTTTTTCTATTCACTAAAGAACAAAATAACAGTTAGTTTTTTAAATTTGAAAGATATGTTGTTATTTGTTGTACCTAGTTGTTGGAAAAGTAAAGTAAACTTGTACTTAGCTGTTAGGATATTGTATATATAAACTCAAGTTGTGTAAATATTTGACATATGAAATAAAAGGCTGTTCATTTTCTCTCTTGATATCTTTTCATCTACTTGTATTTTCTCTTAGTTTTTGTTGAATATTTGAAATCGAGAGCTAAACACATTCAAATATATTTAATCAATAGGATTGAGTCAGATTGAATAATTTTTTCCATTCAAGAGAAAGTATTGATGAAAGAATAAAGAAGTTTTTTTCTATATTTTTTATTTACAATGATGTGTTTATATACTTGAGTTTGCAACAGCTAGTTTTTAATTTTTTTTACCGTTATTGTTCGTAATGGCTACTGTTCAAATGACTATTTTATTTGTCTTCTTGTGTCTAGTTTCTTCAGTTACTTGTAATGAGTCTTGTAAATTATGTGAATGATTTGAGCTTTGTAAATTGACTTGTGGAAATAATGATAAGTCAACCAAGACCCATATTAGTTGCTATGACTATCATTTTCAACAATATTTACTATTTCAAGTAAAAGTGCATATGCTTTTAGCATTGCTTAGTGATTCTTACATAAACGGCAATGTTTTCCAAGCACTATATTGTGATTTTGGCATTAAAACATCAATAATTTTCCCAAAAAAGCAATAAAAAGCATTAAAACATTAGTGTTTTTGTTAAAAATCTAATAAAAAACATTAAAACATAACATTTTTGTCAAAAATACAATAAAATACGTTAAAACATCAAAATTTAGCTCAAATAAGCAAATAAATGGTTGAAATTGATTTGACACATCACTATTAATGCCAAAATCATAATATAATGCTTGGAAACGGCAAACACTTGTCCAAAAATGACTTAATAATGCTAAAATCATCTCCATGTTTGCTTACAATAGTAAATGTTGCTTTTAAATATCACCATTTTGCACCAAAATGCTAGAAATTTCATTAAAACTGATAAAAATCATGTCACGATTTCAAAGAATTCAATTCAAATTTCGATTGGTCCAATTACAAAAGCACAAATAAAGAAGTTCAAAAATATACTTAACGAGCTAATTTAAGAAATTTGGACTCAAGTAAATTCATGGAGATCCATTGAGTTTAGTCCACATATCCACCAAAGATGGATCTGTATAATTTAAGTTCTAGAAAAGTCAAACCAAATATAAGCTTGATTTTAATATTATTATATATATATAATTCAATACAATAAATACGTATATATCTCTAATTAAATACTTTTGCTAAATCACGAACATAGATCAATTGCTTCTGTGTCTCTATAGTATCCGCATGATCAGGAATCTAATTCAGAATATTAGTTCTTATGATTTGACTGTGTGATATTTTATACGTTCTTATTTTCTCAAAAGTAAAAAATACAAAAAATAAACTATTGGCATATATCTAAGACATAAATATCACATATTTATATTGCTATTTTAAATTTTTAATTTATACTTCACCTATTTGATTTGGTTTTTTTATAAAATTTAATTTATTTAGTAAAATAAATACTTATAAAATTTAATCAAATCTTTATATAATAGATTTAGTTAAAATTAATATTCAAATAGTCCATTTAGGATTCTCTCTCTCTTCCTGTATATATATATATATATATATATATATATATATAAAATTTTCGATTTTAATGTGTGACTCAATAACTTTTCAAAATATTAGTAGTAATATTAAAATTTAATTTTAGTGTTACAAGTAATAAGTAGTGTCTAACAACATATCATAAATATCCAAGTGATGAAATTGTCAGTAGTTTGATATCACTTTATCCATGGCTAATTTTATCTTGTAATTCAATTCTTTTGTATTAGATATTTTAATTAAATACGAAACATATAATGTTTCATTTTTGTATAATTCAATTTTATATTTTTTGATATACTGAATAAATTTATTCTATCAACTAAAATTAATATCACATATTTACTTATTTGAGTATCGTCATGTATTTTCAAAGTCTCACTCAATTAAAAGACCCAACATATTAATTTCATTATATAAGAGAGACAAATTTTATTTTGATTACACGCATCTCTTTACACGAATTATGAGATATTAGATTATTTTCTTTATAGTCTATCTTATTACATATGACGTATGAAAATATCAAAATATGTCATTCTCTGTGGTCAGAATCATGATAATCTCAAGTTCAAGAATTACGTACACCATTGTCACTATGAGAATTACTTATGATACTCATATAATGATGTACGTAGCATTGTCATGTTGGATGGGTTTAGTACATTAGTTCATTAATTATAACTATGTATTGACTAGATATCTCATATCATAACATATATATATTATTATTAATCACTACATATACTAGTCTCTATACATTATTATTATTTTATTCACAATAATGTTTGATTATGAATATTTAAGAATAGTGTCTAGTTAATTGAATTTATTATTCTAAACGCATTATTACATTTGTTAAATACACAGATATATAATAACGAAATAATTAAATAATATATATAAATAAAAAAATTTATGATACAAATATGTCGAATATATAAAATACTATTAAATTTAGGGTATATACAAATTTATACAAGATAAAATATTTTTAAAATTGATAATATAAATAGTTTCTAAAATATATCCTAATAAAAAAGAGTTGTAAGATATCTAAATTTTTTGAATTTCAACTCTTTGACTTGTGCAAATATTGAGCCTGAGAAGGTTGATTTACAGGGTCGTTGAACCTGGATATCAAGCAACTCATTAGCATTTTGCTACTGACAAAACGGTCATCGTGATTAAACTATTTATCAATTGATGGCGGGGTGGAAATATTTTAGAAATGGACAAAATTGAAGTTTGGACATTCGGGGTGGTCCATTTTCGTCGGAATGTTTTGTTAACTTGATGACCAAGTATTACCATTACTCAGATGACAGAAGGCTGTACGGATTAAATTAATTATATGCATTCGTTTTTATAATGGAAATGACGGAGACTATTGTGATGTGAGATTCAATATGATAATAGTTTTTCACCATATCTTCTTTGGCTATGGACTCTTTGAATCAACTCTGGATTCTTTCACGGTTTTGTCTTTCTGAATAAACAATAAATAAAATAACCAGTTGTTAGTTTTATTCTCTCATACAATTCCGGGGAAGTCAACAGATTTGGCAGTGCATGGTTTGTGGAAATCAGGTTGTGCACAACGTCAGCTCATCATTCAAGTTTCCAATACCCCCACCAAAAAGAGGAAAAAATTATTCATATTTTCATAGCTTGCCAAGTCATTGATGCTGCAATATCATAACAAAATTCTCAAATACTCTCTTGATTTATATGGTTTTTATTTATGTATGTGACCACAGGGTAATTGACAGTGTTCACCGAAGAGATCTTCTAGTTTCAATGCATAAATATCCGAGGAGGGCAATATATATACCATCAATTCGATTTGGGTTATAAAAAGAGTCAAGATATAAACAAGTTTTAAGTCTCATCTTGCCCTGGAAGCTTTTAATGTACATTCTATATGGTCGAATGCAATAACTCTGACATATTCTTTCCCAGCAGGACCAAATACGCTGTCGGGAATAGTTAGTGTGTGTGTGTTTTCTCAAGAATTTGAAGAAACATCCCAAGAACTCAACCCTGGAAAATGAAGATGCCCCTACATAAAGCATATTATAAGCTTTCAACCCAAGTGTTTGAAATGCATCAACAGTTGTCTTGGCATTTTCCTGTAATTTAGTAGTCAATCACAGTCTTCAAGGCAAGGCCCTGACACAAATATGGCAAATTAAAAATTGAAGAAGAAATCACAATTACAAGAACAAAACTGCTACTTTTTCTTCATTTTCAACCAACAAAACATTTTCAGACAGCTACTATTTACGTTTTATGACTGGTACAGAAAAGATACATAATTAATAATCCTTACTTAATAATTGAGAAAAAATAAAGTCTAAAATTGAAGCAACTATTTACATGCCCTAAACAAATCCTAACATAACTAATCCCGGAACGACCCATAATATTGCAACTGAATCGCAATTAAGCGCCAGTCCACAAACTAGCTTTTGCAATTTCAGTTTTTGTCAACTTGTAACTTTCGATCAGATTCAGCTGCCGACGAAACCTTTGCAGATTGATTCTTCTTCGACACCCAGAAGAAACATCCGCTTGGGATTTTATTTTCATCATCAGCAACAGCACCAGGGGCACTCTTAGGGCCAGCAGCTTCTTCTTTCTCCCGTTTCTTCATTTTTTCCTTGTACAACGCTCTCATAGCGTAAGCTTCTGCTAGACTAACTCCTGCTGCACCAACTCCGGCCATTGCCCTAACCCGAGAATTAATAGATATATATTTCCAAGCTTT
>CP135570.1:2688150-2710533 GCA_032401905.1 Swietenia macrophylla | reverse complement strand
TATAAAAAATAATTTTCAGAGATACTTTTTATTAGTTTTTAAAATTTTGGAAAAAGTATGTGAAAAATATTATTAATTTCTAAAACTATATATAAGGTTATTTTAATCATTTTATTATTTTAGTTAGTCAACTAATGATAAAATATAATAGTTTTATTATTGAGGGCACTTTTTGTTAATTTTTTAAAAATTTATATTTATATGTGATTTCACTAAAATTTAAGAAATGTATTTGAAAATATCCCTTTTTATATATGCTTAATGTTTTTTTTCCTCTTTTAAAAAGAATTTCATTTTTACCGTAATTAATTAGGCTTAGACAATATACAACTTTACAAGAATATATTTATATTTCAACCATTGGACAATTTAAATTTATTTTTAAATATTTTGTTAAGATATTTTTACAATATTTTTATTAATTATTTTATTTTCGTAATTCAATTAAAATGAATTATGAACAATTTTTTATACATATATTTTTTATGATCAAGCAATAAAAATACGAAGAACCACCACTTGGTGGTGCTAACCTATCCACTTAACTTTAAAAAAGTTAGGGGTCAATTATCACTTCATGCATGTCAGACTTTTGATTGTATTATGACAAATTTCAAATTTAAAAGTTAAAAGTAATTATATAGGCAGAGATAGAGCTAAAATAAAAAGTTGGGTGCCAAAATGTTAAAAAAGTAAAACTAATAGGTTAAATATTTTAAAAAGATTATAAATTATGAGATTAAATACTTATTTTTTAAAAAAACTGGGAGGTTAAAGCGTTAAAAAATTTAGATTAATAGGTTAAAATTTTAAGAAGAAAGTTATAAATCTTAAGATTAAATGCTATTTCTTAAAGATATAAAGGCTAAAATATAAATAAATAAAGTGTTGGTTTAAAGTACATATACTTTATATTCGACTTTAATATTCATGTCATATCAAATAAAAGTCAACTTAAATTCGATCCATTTAATAATTATGTTAAGAATTAAAAATTCTAATACGACATAATTAATAAACGATTAAATTAGTTATAATTATGTAACATATTTAATATATATATATATATTTATATTATATATTTTTTTATAATACTTATAATACTATATACATAAATATTAATTAATTTTAATTTAAATATAATTAATACTTTTTAAAATATGATAAATATAATTAAATTATTTAAAAATATAAAAATTATAAAATTATAAATAATTTAATATATTATAATTATTGAACTAGTTAATAGTATTATAAATAATTTTATGTGTCAAAAATTTTAAATTTGAATTCAGCACAATTATTAATCATATCATGTTTATCTATTTAATAGTTATATTTTTTTTTTTGTGTCAACTCAAAACTATAAATTTGTATTGATTTCATGTAAGTTTGGTGGATTGTGTCAAAAATTATTACTCCTATATTTAAATATGTTTGTGTTGTATATTTGATTACAAATTAGGATAGATAATTGATAGGTGATTTATATATTGTTATTGTTATTATAATCATTATTTGCAATATCAATCACGATATAAATTCTTATCTTGATTGTTTTTGGCTAATTGGTCTATAAATGTATTGTAATTGTAGTTTGCCAATTGCAAAAATTGTTTCTTTTTTTTTTTTTCTTGAATAACAATGATTGGCTAATTTTTTTTTCTTCAAAAATTGCTCAATATAATAATTTGCAATGGGGAAATTCTTCAAGCCTTAAACATGTCACTTTTTTCATAGAACTCTCCACAAGTATGCTCAAGTCCTAATTAATAGTTTTGTACAATTATTTAATTTTATGATAGCCTTAGATAATGAAAAGAAAAGGTGCAACAAAATTTTTTTTTTTTGTTTTTACTTTAAAGAATCATTATTTTTGAAAAACCAAAACTTCAAAAAGGTTGCTCAAAGCCTAAACAACAATTTGTACAATTTTTTGGCATTCTAACAACTTTGTACAATGTCAAATAAGATGAGACAATTTTTTTTTTTAAGCTTTCACAATGTCATTATTTTTTTTAAAAAAAGCACTATAAAATACTTTGTAATGTTAACAAGTTATTATTTTTGCCAAAAAGGCTCTAAAATGCTACTACACAAGCACTAAAGTGTAATTTGCTTTAATTTTTTTGAAGCTTTATATATTACAAATTAAGGCAAGACAATTTTTTTAAACTTTAAAATGTTATTGGCTCTGCTAAAAAATGCTTTAAAATGCTCCTCAAATCCAAACCATGTCACTGTTTTCATCGAAAACACTCTCCACAAGTCAGCTCAAGCCATATAACATCAGTTTTGTATTTTTTTTTTGTATTTTTTAAAGTATTTTGATCCCTTTAGATGATTTAGAAAAAGGAATTTTCTTTATTATAAAAGATTAACATTTTTACCAAAAACTCTTTGCAATATTACTCAAGTCTAAAATAATAATTTGTTCCATTTTTAGCATATGAAAAACTTTAAGTTTTACTAATTAAGATGAAAATAATTTTTTATAATTTAAAACATCATCATTGATGTCAAAAACATCTTAAATATTGCCCAAACTTCAAAATATGTGTGCGTGCAATTTTTTTTTAGATTTTTGAAAGATATAGGTATTGCAAAGTAAGGTAAGATGTATTTTTACCTTAAATTGCCATCTTTTTGCTAGAAATACTCTTAAATGCTTCTAAAACGCTAAACAACAATCATGTGCAATTTTTTAGCATCCTAACAAATTTAAATATTGTGAAATAAAGTGAGACAAGTTTCCTAACATTAAAAAGACAATATTTTTACCAAAATCACTCCTTATTTAAAAGATGGCCTTTTGGCTCTTGGAATTCTATTAGTAAAAATGCTCATCAATTAAAAAAGAAATTGCTTCTATAGTTTGAGTATCTCTAAAATTCCAAGATTATTCATTTAATAAGAAACTTTGACTAAAAATAGATTGTAGATCAACCAAAGAACTTCTTGAAAAAGAAGTTAAAAAGCTAGCATTTAGAAAAATATTTGCAAGATAGCAAGCTATTCACTTGGTTTTAAACTTCAAAATCAAATACATCAAAGGAGAAAAAAATTATTTGCGTAACTTTTGACCGATGAGTTTTAACAAGGCTCTAAAGAAATGTGAAGGCTCATGCATGATGGAAGGTAAAATTCTTTTGTTCAAATCACAATCAAAATAGTAATAGAAAGACGAGTCTTCTTACCATCGAATTTTGGTTAAATTATAACCATAATAGAAAATAAACATCTTCATCGTTCCTTTAACAAATTGCTTTTTATTATCTGGTTAATAATTTACCACTAGAAGTTATTCCTAATGTAGGGAAGGCTTTAGGTAGATCAGTTTCAAGCAAGATCTATTGAGTAAATCATGAGTTTAGAAGTTATATACAATATCTTATTTGTGAAGATTAGGGATTAAATTTGTTAGAATTTAGTTTTATGGCTTATCCCATGACTAAAATAAGGTATTGGGGTTGTGTTAGTATATGTTTAGTGTAAATGATGAAAAATTGATGTAAGGATGCAAAGACTATGAGATAGACACTTGGTGCCATTCCTTAGCCAACTTTGTGTTCGAGCTAACAACTTGAAGAAATTTGAAAGTTGTGCCAACATTAGGCCCAAGTGCTTGAGCCATAATTGGTTAAAGACTTGACACTAGACTTGCCCTAAGGCATGCTCGAATGAGTCTTTGCTTGATACCTATGCCAAATGTGTACTTAAGCCATGTTTAGCACACGTCGAGCATATAAAAAATCTTTGACATTTTTAAGATTGTTAGAACGGTGATTTTTGTATCTTTGAGAGCCTCTGAGTGGGGAGAACTTACTATGACTATTGTAAAAGCATTGTTGATAATTCCTTTTAAGTGAAAATAAAATTATCATCTTTAAGTGTGATATTTACCTTGGTATTTTCATTTGAGAGATTTTCTTATTTTTTCTTTCTACAAAATGTAATTGTGAAGTTGTTAAAATTTTGAATGGTGTTGGTGAGTAGTCCAATCAAGCTGATGGGTTATATGTGAATTCCATCAATTTACTCTGAATATCAAGAAGAGTTAGAGTTTTAAACAACATAATTACTAGAATTGATCATTTTAAGTCGAGTCAAGAGTTCTTGATAATTATCAATTAAAAATCTTTCTCATTATAGTGAAATTTTAAGTGGCTCTTGTAATAGTTTGGAGGCTTTTAGTCTTCTGAAAAGTTATTTATAAAGTTTTTCTTCGATACTAATTCACAGTATTTTAATTTATTTGTTGCTTTCAATTGCATGAGTTGGTATTGCACATGGTAGATTGTAGGTGATATCTTAAGACTTATTATTTTAAATTCATCTAGAGTATAGTAAATTTTAACATGTTTTAATTGGCTTATTAGAATCTTTTTTCCACTACATTAAATCTTTCACCCCTTTTCAATTGTAGTTTAGGTCTAAACAGAAATTTTAGAGCCTAACTTTAATGTCGAGATGGAAAATAGATCTCATGGTTTGTTAGTTCCTCTCTACTTAGATAAGAATAACTACCCATATTGCAAAGTTAGAATGCGAGTTTTTCTAAAATTTGTAGATGAGAAAGCGTGGATGTCTTGTGTGACAGCCTAGAGTCCTTCATTGGTCATATTAGATAGAGTCCTTAAGTCTAAAGATTACAATCAATAGACCAAAGTTAAGTTGCTGAGTTTAACTAGAATAGTAAGGACATGACTACAATTTTCATAATTGTGTCTTTTGAAGAGTTCAAAAGAATATCGATGTATAAGATTGTCAACAATGCTTAGATTATTCTTAAGACTATCTATGAGGAAACTAAGATTGTTAAAAACTCTAAACTTAAATTTTAACCTTTAGGTTTAAGGAGACTGATGAAAGATGATGAAACCTTTGATGAGTTTTATGCCAAATTGAATGAAATAGTTAACTTTAGATTTAATTTAGGTGAGAGGATTCCTAAAAATTATATAGTTAGAAAAGTTCTAAGAAGTTTACCGAAGATATTCCGATATAAGGTCATAGCCATAGAAGAAAGCAAAAGTTTAAATTCCATTAGGATAGAGGAATTAATTGATTCACTTTAGACTTATGAGTTTAGTCTCTCTCCCTTAAAGAAATCTAAATTTTTGACACTCAAATTAGTCAAGTCAAAAATTGAAAATGACTTAGAGGATCCATCGTCTAATGATGAAGAGAGAACATTATTCATTAAGAAAATTTAGAAAATTCTTTAGAGTTAAAAAAAATTTTCCTAACAATAGTCAAAATGGACTTAGAAAGGGTAAGAATCTAGTTAGAGGATTTATAAAAGACAGGAAGCCATCTCAACTTATTCAATACTTTGATTGCAAAAATTTTAGTCATATTAGAACTGAGTATCCCATATACTTGAAGGGAAAAAAAGACAATGAATACTTCTTTGAGTGATGATGAATCTTGTAAGGATAAGAGTGACGAGTCTTTAGCTGATGAGACTAACAATTTCATAGCTTTTATTTTCTAAGTAAAACTCGAGTCTATAAGCTCAAAAGAAGGCAAGTCCAGTGATAACAAAGACCTTAGTGATGCCTTTGACAAGTTGTATAAGGAGATTGTGAAACTTAAGTGTTGGAGATATGCTCTAGAACTAATTATGCCATAAAGTTCAAGAATGTCAGTCTTTTTTGTATATATACTCTTGTGATTAGTTGTAAAAATATTTACAATTAATTTCATGGCAATTATTTTGTTTTATATTTATTTAGTTGCTATTCTTTAATTTAATTTATATACAAAATGAGATCCTGTAATGTGCTATATGTCTCTGCAAAACGTTATAAATTTGAGTACAGAGTTTCTTATTTAAATACATCTGAATCTGCTATCGATTAAGATAATGACATTATGATACAAATTATGGCACAACTTCAAAAAATTCAATTCAAGTTCCGATTTGTCCAGTTACGAGAGCACAAGTAAAGAAATTCAAAGATGCGCTTAACAGGCTAATTCAAGAAGTTTGGACCCAAGTAAATTCGTGGAGACCCATTAGGCTTAGTCCACATATTCAACAAAGATGGATATGCATGATTTAAACTCTAGAAAAGTCTGACCAAATCTAAACTTGATCTTTTAGATAGTAAAATAGGAATATTTAGGAGTGTTTGAGTTCATTTATGAGTCTATTTAATTGGTCAGCTTTCCTTGGAGTGTTTGAGTTCATTTATGAGTCTATTTAATTAGTTAGCTTTCCTTTCTGTCTTAGGTAAGTACAAGCTACGATTTTTGCTTATAAAAAGACACCTTTTGAATAAGTAGAAATCAGAATTCATTAGTCAAAAAATTGAGAGTTATTTTCTCTTTGGTTCTTTGAAGAATTATTCGAACTTATCAAGAATTATTCTTGTGGCGTTCATCAGTGACTTATCGAATGGACTTCCATCACCATTTGTGGCGTCTACATTATACTGAAGTTCTTGTTTCTTTATAAACAACAGGTCGAGGTTCCATTCAAATTTGATTGTAGAACGATCTCGGATTCTTTGTTGAGTTCGGGTCTCATTATTCTTTGCGAGGTTCGTATCACATTATATGACTAGCATATTTTTGTTGCTGCCATTGATTAGTATACAATTTTTTTTTGGATAAAGGTAAGTTTATTAAAACTAAAAGAAGAGTAGAAATTACAAAAGCACAGGAGCATACCCCAGAGAAACCAAAGTTAAAGGGCATACCTACTAGCTATATCAAAATAAATAAAACTTTTTAACAATTGGGTAACTAGAAAATATCCTCTGAAAAATTTCATGATCTTTGGAGCTATCGGTTGTGAGGAGAAGATTCCAAACCGCGAAAGACGTTAACTCTAGAATAAATAGAAAAAAACAATATCCTTTATAATAACAGAGGCATTTTTAGAGGCTTCTCCGTGCATTCTACTATTTCATTCTCCCCAAGTAGCATAAACTACAACTACCAATATGAGGCAGCAATTATATGAACTAAAAGTAGATCTGCCATAAGTATGAACCATCCAATCAATAGTTTGTGTCCAAGATCTTAGAGACCATGGTAAGTTTAGCTTGGCACAAAGATAGTGCCAAATCCACTCTGAAAATGGACAATCAAAGAACAAATGTTCTACGTTCTCGTGGCTTCCTCCACAATGAAAATACTTGACTTGTTGAATCATGCCAAAGAGAATGAGATAGTCTTGAGTATAAAGACCACCACGTATAGCTAACCATAAGACAAAAGCATGTCTAGGTATAGCCTTTTTATAACAGACCAAAGGATGCTAATCTACTACCAAGAATTTAGTCCAAAAAGCTTTTCAAACACTGTTAATAGAAAAAAGAACCATTGGAAGCATGCAACCATTTTACAACATCAGGGATATTGCTATTTGGTTTAAAGTTTACTGCCCTACTCACCTCTAACTAGTCAATAGTAGTAACATTCGGCCATCGCCAATCTGCTCCATCTATAATATCTGCTATCAAAGCTTCCTTACTAAGACCTGAATCATAAATGAGTCGCTGTCCATATTTTTCTAAAAGAGAGCCAAAAGGATGCCAGTTGTTATACCACAATGATGTATGTTGGCCATTCCCAATTTGAAAGTACAATTTATGACGCATAAGAGGCCAAAGTCCTAGGATCTTCCTCCAATTCTAAGAGCAATCCCCTGGACACTTTATAATCCAAAAATTCTTTCCTCTAATCGAATAAATCCAAACCCAATTAATCCAAATAGACCATTTTGAAACAGTGAACAAATGCTATATATGCTTTGCAATGGCAGCCTTATTCTAGGCTACCATATCTTTAATCCCTAAGCCTTCCTTTTTCTTTGGCGCACAAATAAATGACCAAGCAACTTTGGCACTATCAGAATCTAAACTACAACCCTTCCAAAGAAAAGCTCACAAAATAGCCTCAACTTGTTTGATAACTCTTTTTGGCAGAATAAAAATAGATGTCCAATAAACTTGCATAGAGAATAAAATTGATTTAATCAATTGTAAATGACCAGCATAGGACAAAGCACGAGCTATCCAACTCTTAGTCTTGGCAATAATTCAGTCCACCAAAACCTTACAACCTGATGCCTTGAGCCTACTAGAAATGAGAGGAACTCTAAGATTTATAAGTAACTCACCCTTTGGAAGACCAAGGACCTAAACAAGCAGAGCTTTGACATGTGAGGCCATCCTACTAATAAAAATATTGCTCTTCTTAGGACTAGGAGAAAGCCTTGATAAATCATGGAATTTTGCAAGGTAGCCACCTATTAAAGATAGTGAATCCCGGTCAGCCTTATAGAAGACCAATAAATCATCAGCAAAACACAAGTGGGTAAGTTTCAACTTCTCACATTGCCAATGGAATTTGAAACCCTGGTTCACTACCATGTTGCACATAAGACCTAAAAACGCCTCTATTGCAAGCACAAAAAGATAAGGAGACATAGGATCAGCTTGCCTCAAACCACGACCACCAAGAAAAATGTCGTGTAACTCCCCATTAAGAGAAATAAAAAATCTTATGGAGGTAATACATGCAGAAATTCAATGGATCATCCTCTCCAAAAAACTAGTAAAATGTAGAACAACAAGAAGAAAATCCCATCTCACTGTATCAAAAGCCTTCATAAAATCAACTTTAAGAGCACACCATGGATAGCCAATATTTTTCTATGGTAATTCCTAAACAACTCTTGGGAGAGCAAAATATTGTCACTAATGCGTTAACCTTTGATAAAAGTTGTTTGTTGATGATCAATAATATCGGGAAGAACTATTTTGATTCTATTCGTAAGTATCTTAGCAATACATTTATTAATGATATTGCAACATGAAATAGGTAGGAAGTCCTTAACCGTAGTAGGATTAGTAACCTTAGGGATAAGGGTTACGGTCGTAGCATTTAATTGTTTGAGAAGGCGTCCAGAGGAAAAAAAGGAGCTAATTGCCATCATTACATCCTCACCCACTATATTCCAATTCTTCTTGAAAAAAGAGGCTAAAAAACATTAGAACCTGGGGCCTTATTATTATCTTTTAAAAAAAAGAAAGTGCTCTTAATTTCATCATTTAAAACATCATGCTGCATGTCCTCCGTCTAATTTGGAGAGATACCCATAAGAAGAGTATTATGAATAGCTATAGCAGCAAGAGGAGGCTGACTAGGAGACTTAGCGAAGAAATTGGAGGAATGAGTAACAACTACATCACGAACTACTTCAACTCCTTCCGCTTGAGTACCATCTTCATCACAAATAGAGATCACCTTGGTACCACTATGTTGGTGGTTGACAGCTTTAAAAAAACTTAGTATTTTGGTCACCAAGTTGTAGCCATTGAACTCTAGATTTTTACCGAAGAAAGTTTTGCTCAGCCTTAATCAAATTTGCATACTCCTTTACAACTAATGACTCAATTTCACATAATCAAATATTAAGAGGTGAAGAATGAAGCAAGGATTAAATTTCCAACATCTTAGCTTTTGTAATAATAACTCGTTCAGGCAAACAAGAATACACTTCTTTATTGAACCTTCGGAGCTCCTTCTTAAGCCTCTTTAATTTCATGCAAAGTTGATACATTGGTGTAACCTCTATAGGAGCCTACTAAACTCGTTCAACTAGTGAAGGAAAATTTAGGTGATCCATCCAATAATCAAAGAATTTAAAAAGTACTTGTCGCCGAGGTGAAAGAGCAACTTTGACAACACATTGAGAATGATCTGAAGGACCAGCTAGAAGAAAATTTGCTACAGCACCTGGAAAAGAGGTTTCTCACTCAAAATTGATTAAAGCTTTATCAAGCTTGTGAAAAATAGGTGCCTCACTCTGCCTATTAAACAAATAAAAAAGCAGCCACTATAAGATAGATCATTCAGCCCCGCTTTGGTAATATAATTCGCAAAATCATCCTTCTAAGAAGATCAATCATTAGACCCACTAGTAGCTTCCTCTTGACTTCGAATGTCATTAAAATCACTTAAGAGCAACCAAAGCAAGTTCTCAAACTTGGAAAATTGAGAAATAATTTCATTCCAGAGTGAAACCCGATGACCGTAATCATGATCACCGTAAAGAAATGATACTACACATCTCTATTCATCTCCAATAGAAGTTACTTCACAGCAAACTATCTGATTGGAAGATTAAATAATAGTAACATTTACATCTCGAGGATTCCAACAAACCCAAATGCGACCATTAGGAGAAGTGCCATAGTTGCAAAAAACAAGCCAATCCCTTTGAATAGATTTGAAAATTATATCCTTGTTGTCCTCCTTCACTTTGGTTTCCACAATCCCACACAAAGACAACCTCTCATCTCGAAAAATTTTTTTAACTAAACAACGCTTCATAAGGTCATTAAGACCCCTTATATTTCAACAACCAAAAAACATAGTAATCAAAAGGGAAAGGCAAACTTCAAAATAAAAAACTAACACCATTTTCCCCTTTTAGGGGATCGCTTCTTTCTTATTCTTCCCACCTGATCCCTTATTCTTCTTTTCTAAAGAATATTTAGCTTTAAGTGCTTAGGGATTCATACCATTAGCCTGCTCCATTGCCTCTAGGTCAAGATTCTAAAATGTAATGTGTCTGAATCCTTTGAAAAGTTTAAGGAATTCAAGAATGAAGTAGAAAAATAAACTAAAAAAAGTATTAAATCTTTATGATTAGAACATGGAAGTGAATACTTAAGTACTAAATTTCGAGAATTCTTGACAAAAAATAGAATTTTTTTTTACTTGCTTCTTTCATATACACCATAACTTAATGGTACATATACACCATAACTTAATGGTATAACGGAAAGGAGGAATTGTACCCTATTGGGTATGGTGCGATCAATAATGAGCTTCATGAATTTGATGTTATATTTATGGGGTTATGCCCTACAGACCGTTGAGCATATCCTGAACAGAGTCTTATCAAAATCAGTCCAAAAGATTTTGTATGAGATATGGAGTAGTAAGAAACTCAGTCTCAATTATATGAGAATTTAAGGTTGCCAGCTTGTGTTAAGTTAGTTAACACTGATATAATCTGGAACATAAATTAAAAAAAAATTTGATTTATTGGATATCCTAAAGATAATTTGGGATATTATTTCTACTTCCCTTCTAATCAAAAAGTTTCGATTAGTAGGAATGCACACTTCTTAAAGAAAAAGTTTTTAAAAGAAGCAAGTGCATGTAGAGATATTGTGCTTGAGGAAAAGTCCTCAGTGCCTCACACCGACACTATTATAGCTGGATTGTCCAGTCAATAGGCTTCAAAACCAATTCCAATGCAGAGATCTTCTAGAGTATCGAAAAATCTAAAACGATACGAGTTTCTCTAAGAGCATGAGTGTAACTCATACCTAATGGGAGAAACTAATCATGGTAATGATCTTGAAGTTATGAAGAAGTTATGATTCAGACACCTCACATATCTTATGTAAGATATGATTCATTTTCCTTGCCTTAACTCAGACATCTCACATTTTAGAATCTTAGTATCTTTAGTTAGTTAAACCTAAGCCATTGTACTTTCCTGAAACGTACCTCTCATCTGAATCTCACGTAATAAAAATCTTGGTCTAGACAATACTATATACTCAAGAACTAGATAACTAAATTCTATAATATCAATATTGCACTCCTCATATTTTAGAATCTTAGAATACAATATGAAGTTACAAAACTCGTTATTATCCCACCATAGGAGACATGAATTTAATAATATTACTAAGGAGTCAATTTACATGTCAATCTTATATGTATCAAACACACATCTTAAACATGTAAATTAATATTTACTTATTCATATCATGAATAAATATACACTAATCTTTAGTATGTATATCACACACACACACACACACATATATATATATATATATTTACATGTTTTATTCTAAATAAAATGTTTAATGCATGTTATATTAATAATTCTTTAATTATTAATGCACTTGTAACACTTTACATGTTATATACACTTTCGTTGATTTACTTGATTTTTAAAAAATTCTTGTCTTACAAGTAATTTTTGATATTTACTATGTTGGTTTTTGCGATTTTATGATAGCTAGTCCAACTAGTGACAACGTTATATATGTTTGCGTTCTTGAATTAACCTAATGTTTTACTTTAATGTTATTATGTATTTTTCCACACTCGAATGAACATACACGCAAATATCATATATAGGACTATGCGTATCATCCCTGTGGTCTATATAAACAAACACAAACATATACATCCAATGCATATATATTAAGAAAAATGCATAACTCACATGCATAACCAATATGCATCGAATCATGCATGTAATCTAATTTACATACATGAATAAAACATTATGCATGCATAAATGCATTTAAACATTTAAACACATATATTCACATGCATATGGTTAATTTCAACAACAATTAAAACATGTCATAACATATATTCATGCATGCACATACACATAATCCCATTACATATATATGTACACAACATGCATCATGTGCCAACATTTGACACAGACATATGTTCAACTCAATTTTAAACACATGAACCACTATGAACAAGTTTCCATTACCAGCAAATATCATGGCCCACATATGAAAATATGAAATCAAACTCATTTTGATTCCAAAAATACACTCACATACATATACATCTCATATACATGCATATGCATCATTCATGAAAATCAAATTTTCATAAATGTATATGTTTGGCCATGCACCATGGATTCCACATTCATGCATAAATTACCATGATACATGCACATAAGTTGATGAAATCAAATTTCAACAACATGGAAACATGGGCCGATTATTTGATTGTTTGAAACATAATGCATATACTGACAAAATCAATTTTTCATCAATGCATCACATAACCAAACATCATGATATCATATACCATCATATATGCTTCCATTATGGCCATTAACCCATCAAAGGGAATCCATTTCAGTGAATGAGATCACATTTCATGCAACCTTTCCACCATGTATCTCCAACTCATCCAACATGTTCTAATTATATCAAAACATATTACAAAATTCAAATTGCATCATAATGTGTCCAAATAGCACATTCATGCACCCAAATGCATCCAAGTAGCATGGAAAACTATCCAATGATTTCCATTTTCATGCATTTAAGTATTTGGATTTAAATGCAAATATTTAGTTAACTTTTAACCAAAGTATAATTAAGTATACATAATGAGCCAATGTATAATTATTCTATAATTACACATTTTTATTTAGTTCTTTAGATAATCAATATTATTAATTTGATCATGTAATTTATAATAAATTACATTTCAATGCACACCCAAGGAAAAGTCATTTAAACACTTTAAAAAATTCATAAATATGTATAACAATTATATATATTTATTTCGGCATAAATATTATCTCAAAAGTACTAACTTTTGTTGCTGATAATATTATCACTTCCAAAAACTTTTTATTACATTTAGTTATTGGTGTGACCATATGAGTTCATTATGGAATAGCCGTGAACTTGTTCTAAACTTTTCAGGTTTATCGATCTATTTGATTGTTCAACGATTATGATTAACATTTAATAATGTGTCATAGTCCTTAATTTATAATGAAGTCCTACTTCATAAATCCCCATCTTAATTGTACATAATGTATAAATAAAGTCCTTTCATTGTCTAATTTTAATTGATTTAGAGTTCATGGTACGTTAAAACCCTTTACCAATAAAATTACAAATCATCAATCTATATATACTGAACTTGTTACCACGAACTCTTTCATGTGATATTTGGTCATTTTGACTAGAGATTTACTTTTTCAGCCATTTATCAATATCCGTTTAGGAACTTGAATATAGATCAAGTCAATGAAAATTCTGATCTAATGCGTAACGAGTCAACATATCCCATTTTAACTATCACATGTTTTCAAATGCAAACAAGATGTGATCAAACTAACTTTATCATACAAGATGTAACTAGTATCATACTTATCACCATATGAATCACATGCATCTATACCGAATTTGTTAGTGATCTCTTAGGTCAAAGGACAACATTACATACTAATACAATTATACAATAAATCATTGACTACATACAATACTATGTGATTTATCGTTGTGTAGTCATGTTCAAATAAAGAGTTCTATAACTATTTATTCTATGCTAATGTCCTAATAATGTGACCATCACGTTACTCGCACTAATATCATTTCATGATAGTTATTGATGACATTCAGTATGCATATTATGTAACAACATCATTACTCAATTAATATTACCTCTATAGGAAACAGTTTTGATAATGATACAAACCTCGTTAAGAATAACAAGATCCGAACTCAACAAGGAACCCGAGATTGTTCTATGATAAGATTTGAATGGAATCTCGACCCGTTGTTTATAAAGAAACAAGAACCTAGGTATAATGTAGACGCCATAAACGGTGATGGAAGTCCATTCGATAAGTCACTGATGAACACTACAACTACAAGAATAATTTTTGATAAATTTGAATAGTTCTTAAAAGAACCAAAGAGAAAATAACTCTCACTTTTTCTGACTAATGAATTCTGATTGTTTCTTATTCAAAAGTGTCTTTTTATATGCAAAATTGTATCTTTACTTACCTAAGACAGAAAGGAAAGTTAACTAATTAAATAGACTTATAAATGAGCTCAAACACCCCAAGGAAAGCTGACTAATTAAATAGACTTATAAATGAACTCAAACACTCCAAGAAAAGCTGACTAATTAAATAGACTTATAAATGAACTCAAACACTTTTAAATATTTCTATTTTACTTGCTAAAAATTAAGTTTAGATTTGGCCAGACTTTTCTAGAGTTTGAATGCTTTCCCTCCGATTCCTCCAATTAGCATTTTCTAATCTATCAAAATGTTCACTAATTTGCTCTAATTCTAGCTCCATCATTTGTCTCATCTCTCCCACCAAAGCTTCCATGTATAGTTTTGAATTCATCCTTGTTTATGCTTCCTCGTGGTCGTGTTGTGACATGATTTCTGCAGTTGATAAGTTATAAAAAAAAAGATCTCAGAATTGTCTCTCTTACGTATTTACACTCAAGAATATGAATCACTCTACGCTCATGTTTTACTTAAAAATTTGTGGCTTTTATTCCTCTAATGCTCTCACCACTCTTGCCTTTTTCCACCCAATAATTGTCTTTCGGTTCTTTTCAAACTAACAAACAATAACCAAAAATTTTTTGCAACAATTTTTCAGGACTTACTACGGCAAAATAAAGGCTGAAAATAAGGTCGTGTCACGGATTTTAAAGGTTTTAATTTCGCACAAAGTATTTCAATTTTATACCCACTGATTTGGAAATTGAGAATCACAAGGATATATTAGAATTTAATACACAAATATTAGGGTGTTGATGATAAAGTGAAATATAAAATTTTCATTTTTTTTTCATTTTTTTCACTTTTTTTTCTTTTCCTTTATTCTCTTTTTTTTTTTATATATATATCAAGAATTGCGAAAAGAACAATAGATTGTGAAAAGAATAACAAAAGGGATAGGCAAACCTGACACTAGAATAACATTTGCTCTAATACCAAATGATACGAACCTCGCTAAAAATAACGAGACCCGAACTCAACAAGAAACTCGAGATCGTTCTATGATAAGATTTAAATAGAATCTCGACCCGTTGTTTATAAAGAAACAAGAACCTCGGTGTAATGTAGACACCACAAACGGTGATGGAAGTCCGTTCGATAAGTCACTGATGAATGCTACAAGAATAATTTTTGATAAGTTCGAATAGTTTTTTAGAGAACCAAAGAGAAAATAACTCTTAAATTTTGATTAATGAATTCTGATTGTTTCTTATTCAAAGGTGTCTTTTTATAGGCAAAATTGTATCTTGTACTTACCTAAGACAGAAAGGAAAGCTAACTAATTAAATAGATTTATAAATGAACTCAAACACTCTTAAATATTCCTATTTTACTTACTAAAAAAATCAAGTTTAGATTTGATCAGACTTTTCTAGAGTTTGAATCATGCATATCCATTTTTGTTAAATATGTGGACCAAGCCCAATGGGTCTTCACGAATTTACTTGGGTCCAAACTTCTTGAATTAGCCCGTTAAGTACATCTTTGAACCTCTTTACTTGTGCTCTCGTAACTGGACCAATTGGAACTTGAATTGAATTCTTTGAAGTTGTGTCATGATTTGTATCAGTTGGTTATTAGTTGTTGCATGAATTGACTAACCTGATTCACAGCAAAGCTAATGTCAGGTCTAGTAATGATTATATAAATTAACTTACCGACAATTCACTGATATTGCTTGACATTCTGCATTGGCTTGGGTTGCCTCTGTTGGTCTCCTTCTTTGTCCTTTTGCTTGCAGGTATTTTCAATTAGCATTGAAGCTATCCTTGCACCTAGTTTACTTGTTTCACCAAGTAGATCAAGTGTATATTTTCTTTGACATAGAAATAGACCCTTTTTGGAGTGGGCAATTTCTATTCCTAAAAAATATCGTAAGTATCCTAAGTCTTTAATGTCAAAAACATATTTAAGATATGATTTAATACAACTAATGCATGTTGGGTCACTACCAGTAATGATAATATCATCGACATAAATGAGAATCATAATTATTCCATCTTTGGAATGTTTGGTAAATAAAGAGGAGTCAACCTCACTTTTGGTGAAGGCTTGGCAAGTAAGAGTATAATGTAATTTAGAGTACCAGGCCCTAGAGGATTGTTTAAGGCCATAGATGGTCTTATAAAACTTACATACATGTGATTTGGGAATGTCACTCCTATACCTTTCAGGTATTCTCATATATACTTTCTCTTCTAATTCGCCTTGTAAGAAGGCATTTCTTACATTCATTTGGTATAATGGCCAATCATAATTAACAGTTAAAGACATAAGAACTCTAATAGAATTCATTTTAGCTACGGGAGCAAATGTTTTGGTGTAATCAATGCCATAGGTTTGAGTGAAACCTTTTGCCACCAACCTAGCTTTATGTTTTTCAATAGTCCCATTACTCTTAAGCTTGGTTTTATACACTTATTTGCAACCTACAATTTTCTTCCCTTCAGAAAGTGGAACAATATCCCAAGTTTGATTTCGAATTAGAGCCTTAAGCTCTTCATTCATTGCATTTCTTCAAATTGGGCTGATTTGGGCCTCTTTATAACTGGAATGTTCTCGAATATCATCAATGGCATTTAGAAAAGCTTTATACTAATCTTTAATGAGATCATGAGTATAATAGCTTTGAATAGGGTGATTGGTCACAAGGTTACCATGATAAAACACTCTAGTTTTCGTCCATTCAAAGGCTGGTCTTTTTATCCGAGTGGATCTTTTAAAAGTAGGTAGTTCCTGTGTAGCATGATCATCACCACCTATAGATTGATCTAGTGTATCGTGGTTACTAATTTGGTCTTCTCTAAGGTGATCTAAATCAATCTCATCATGACATGACTCATTTGGGGTAAAAGTGGGCACATTCTCATCATGTGTTTGTCTAAAATAGTAAGGATCATTCTCATTTTGAGATGATTGCCCTTGAACTTTTAGCTGGTTATGGACATTTTTTCTAAGTTCAAGAATGGGCCCCTTTGCGTCAATAGCATCAATAACATAAATGGGGGTGAAATTATCCACATCCTGCTTTTTACTATTGGATTCGAGTTCATGTTTTTTGAAGTAAGGTTCATATTCTAAAAATGTGACATTTTTAAATACAAACAACCTATTTGTCTTGGGGTCAAAGCATCTATAACCCTTTTGTTAAAAATAATAGTCATAGCTCATTAGAAGGCCCAAAATTTTTTACACAATCTACAAGGCTCATTACAAGCAACTAGACACAACAAGACAAATAAACTAGCCATTAAACAGTAGCCATTGTGTGATGATTAAATGTGTTTAGCTCCTGATTTCAAATATTCAACAAAAACTAAGAGAAAATACAAGTAGATGAAAAGATATCAAGAGAGAAAAATGAATAGCCTTTTATTTCATATGTCAAATATTTACACAACTTAGGTTTATATATACAACATCCTAACGGCTAGGTACAAGCTTACTTTACTTTTCCAATAACTAGGTATAACAAATAACAACATATCTTTCAAATTTAAAAAACTAGATGTTATTTTGTCCTTTAGTATCTAGCCTTTTTTTAAAACTAGAAATAGGTTTTGGGCTAAATGTGGGCTTCCATAAATAACTCAAAGAGTTATTTGGGCTTTTCTTCATTCTTTGAATCTTCACTCTCAATTTCTTCATCTTCAACATTGTGAACAGTAACGGTCAACAAATTTGAAAAACTAACTGTTACAAACTTATGTATATAAACACATCATTATAAATGAAAAAGTGAGAAAAATCAATACTTTCTTTTGCACTTGAAACTTCATCATTTTTTTATCAATATTTTTTACATGGTATCAAGGCAAGTTTCATCATAAATCCACCTTCTATCTTTGTTTCTTGTTGGTTGTTGGTGTATCAAGACATTCCCTTTCAAAGCCAAATTAAGAAATGGAAAAGGAGTTCATCATACAACACCAAGAACAAAAGTTCCTTCAAGGGAGTTGACAATGATGGTAATACCACCTTGAAACTTACCACATCTCCCTTGAATGGAAAAAATTATTCAATTTGGCTCAATCCCGCTGAACGAGAATTAAGTGGAAAACGAGCATTGGGCTTTGTCAATGGAAGAATAACAAAGCCTACTGACACATCAAGTGAAGAATATGAAGATTGGTGTTATAATGACAATTTGGTGTATACATGGATTTTGAATTCCATGGAGCCAGCCTTGGTGGGTGTATTTTCGAAAGCTGAAACTTCTAAAGCACTTTGGGAGTCTATAAAGAGACAATTTGGTCATCAAGGAAACTTGATAACAATATATGAGTTGAAGCATTTCATCAATAATATCAGCCTTGGTGGACGTGATCCGATAGAGTACAACACCAAAATTAAGGAAGCATGGGATGAACTTCAATCCTTAAGGCCGAATACCACCAATATTGAAGAAGTGGAAATAAGAGTCAATGAGGATCTTGTGATATCATATTTGATGGGTTTGGGTTCTGACTATGATGATCTTAAGAACCACATCCTTAGAATTGAACCTTTGCCTCATTGTGATGATGTCGTAAACAAGGTGAATAAAGAGTACATGCAAAGAAAAATTTTGAATGGGAACTCAAGCAAGACCGAAAGAGGTAGTTTGGTAGACAGTAAGGAAGAAGGTATGTCGGTTCAAGGAGCAAAAGTCAAGGCGAAGTGCAACAAATGTGGACGGATGCACAACCCAAACGACAAATGTTGGAAGTATGGTCATTGCAAGATGCTAGGTCATACTAAAGAAAAATGTTGAGTCCTCAATCCACATCTCAGGCCAATTAACAAGGAAAAGTCACAACCACAATGTGCTCAAAATGCGATAGAAAAAGGCCACTCAAAACTCCTTGAGGATTTGGCAAAACTTCTTCAAAATCATCTCCCAAGCTCCTCTCAAGTTATGATTTCCAGCTCATATTTTAAATTTGAACCCTGGGTTATTGATTCAGGTGTTACTAATCATATGTTTAGAAACAAAAACAACGCATCTAGAATAGAAACCCAAGGAAATTTTAGAAATGTGACAATAGCCAATGGTAGTGAAATACCTATTAAAGTACTAGGTGATATTAAAGTTTTATAAAAGGAAACAAAGGGTCTTTACATTCCAAATTTTTCGTCAAATTTGTTATCGGTTAGTAAGATAACAAAAGACTTAAATTATTGTGTTATTTTTGAATCAAATAAAGTGATATTTCAGGACATACTGACTAGGAAGAAGATTGGTGAGGGAAGACTACAGGACGGCCTACATTTTTTGGATAACACCAATCAAGCTCTTAGAGTTGAGGAAGATCGTGGACTTCAAAAACTTTGGCATGCAAGATTAGGACATCCTCCTAGTAATATTCTGTGTAAAATGATTCCGAATATGAAGTTTAGTGATTTTAAACAATGTAGGGCTTGTAATCTAGGAAAACAAACTAAACTTCCTTTTGTACAATCGGAAACTCGTTATAATGAAATGTTTGATCTCGTACATTCTGATCTATGGATTTCCCTTTTAGAATCTCATAATGGGTTCAAATATTTTGGGACATTTATTGACCACAAGTCTAGATACACTTGGATATACTTGATTAAAAATAAATCGGAAATCTTATCGTGTTTTAAAGAGCTTGTATCCTTAATTGAAAATCAACTTGGTAAAAGGATAAAGATTCTTAGGAGCGATAATGGAGGAGAGTACACAAGCACTGCTTTTAAGAATTTCTTGAGCACTTTAGGAATAGTTCACCAAACGACTTGTCCCTACACACTCGAACAAAATGGAGTAGCCGAGCGAAAAAATCGACATATCTTAGATGTAGGAAGGTCATTGATGTTTCATCACAATGTCCCTAGAGAATATTGGAATGAAGCCATTCTCACTGCCATACATTTTGATTAACCGAATGCCTTCTAAGTAATTAAATGGAAAATCTCCTTTTAAGATTTTATATAATCGACAACCTAATTTATCTTATCTTAAGGTTTTTGGCTGTACTTGTTATGTTCATATCCTTAATCATGTTAGAGATAAATTGAGTCATAAGAGCATAAAGTGCATATTCTTAGGGTATTGCATTGATAAAAAAATTATAAATGTTTAGATCCTTGTACAAATGAGAAATTTCTCTGAAAAAATGTTACTTTTCTGGAAAGTAATCTTTATTTTGAGAAAGTGAGAAATGAGGGGGAAACTAAGAAGGATCCTCTTCCCTTATCTATCATAGGTAACCGGTTGAGTTCATTAAGAAATAATAATCAAATCAATAATATAATAAGTTTGAATGAAAGTGAAAATGAGGATTTTAACTATGAAGAACAAAACATAGTTAGTGAAAGTCAAAGTGAGGAAACACCTAGAGATGAGCCACCTGATGATCAATTAGTTTCTGAAAATAAAATTCCATTTAGTTCTTTACAGGTTGATCAAAATGAGATAGAGTCCACTTCTCCATCACATGATCAAAATTTTCCACTTAGGAGATCTCAAAAAATTAAGAAACCTCTATCCGAATGGAAAAAATAGGGTATTCTTTTATGAAAATAAGGTAACAGCACATCTTATAGAAAATTACTATACCTTAAATAACGTTAAAGAGAATTATAGAGTTTTTCTAACAAAATTGGATAGTTTAAAAGAGCCATCTTGCTACAATGATGCCAAGGACACTCTTATTTGGAGAAATGCGATGGACGAAGAGTTGGAAGTTTTAGCTAAGAATAAAACATGGGAAATTATTCCTCTTCCTCAAGATAAGAAAACAGTTGGGTGTAAGTGGGTGTATAAAATAAAGTTGAAGAGTGATGGTTCTGTTGAGAAACATAAAGCTAGATTGGTAGTCAAAAGATTCACTCAAACCTATGGTTTAGATTATACTGAAACATTTGCACCAGTAGCTAAAATGAACACCATTAGAGCCATCTTATCCTTAGCCGCTAACTATGAATGGGAAATGTATCAAATGGATGTTCAAAATGCTTTTTTTCAAGGGGAATTAGAAGAAGAGGTTTATATAGATATCCCACAAGGATACAATGTCAAAGTACCAAGAACATATGTGTGTAAACATAGAAAAGCCATTTATGGCTTAAAACAATCACCTAGAGCTTGGTACTCTAAGTTGCAAGGTGCTTTAACTTCTCAACATTTTAAAATTAGTAGTGCTGATCATTCCTTATTCATAAAACACTCTAATAATGATATAACAGTTGTGATAATCTATGTAGATGATATAATTATAACTGGGAGTGATAGTTTGGGAATAAAATATGACTAGAAGAAGTAATGGTAACTCAAGGGTTGAAAGAGAACAAAACCATGAAGTGTGAAAGATGTGGAAGGCTAGGACACATAAAAAGAAATTGTAGGTTTTATGATCATTGTGGAAAGTTTGGGCATAACAAGGATAAGTATTTTGAGCTTCATCCTCACTTGAGGAAGGAGAATAAAGCCATAGTTTCGCAAGAATCACAGCACACATCAGAGGCAGAATTGTCCACAAACTTCATTGAGCAATTTGCAAAGTTTCTTCAATCTCAAAGGTTGAGCACCTCTCAAGGTTTGGTCTCTAACTTATTTTTGAATATTGATCCTTGGGTTATAGACTCGGATGCTACAAATCACATGTTTAGAAGTAAAAATTTAGTTTCTAAAATTGAGTCTATAGGAAAGGATAAATGGGTGAGTATAGCTAATGGAAAAGATATACTAATAAGTGGCTTAGGACATTTGAATATTTTGTCTAAGCATACTAAAGGTCT
>CP135570.1:2627702-2687650 GCA_032401905.1 Swietenia macrophylla | reverse complement strand
CAGCTTCCTCTTCACACTGCCACACGTGGACTCCTGGCTCTATTTTAGTACCGCTCTGCTACTTCCGTGCTGGTCTTTAAGCTGTTCATGAAAATTGAACAATGCATTATTATTAATTAATTAATTTAATACACAACACACCAATTCTAATCAAATGATCTTAGAATGAATGCCTTCAGTCAGAATAAATGTCACTAAGAATAAAATTCTATAAAGCGTCATCATAGTGCAACATTGTAGTTAAAAAAAAAAAAATCATGTGGGCTATTAGTTCATTATGCACAAACAGAAGTTAAAGAAATTCTTTTTGAAAGTATAGCTTGGAAGGGAATGTTCTTGCTGCGACTTCATGCTTTTATGCTTATAGTTAATTCTTATAACTCATATTACAATATTATTTTAAGAAGATATTATTATAAAATTAATTAATTATAACACAATGTAAATAATGTTAATTAATTATCTAAACTTCAATTATCCTTCTATAAATTAATTTTATTGTTTGGACTAATATTTTAATTAACTATAACATAGACTTCATTTTCGTTTGTTCAACTTAGGTTCAAAGTTTATAAAATCTTCAATTCATTTGATAAAAGCAAAAACTTAGAAGAATAATAATTCCTAGAATTTCTTTCTTGTTCTCGGAAAATAATATCTTTAAACTATAGACTTTTATTTTCGCTTGCTCACTCACAATATGTAACCATTCCAAATTCAGGAATTGGACTCTCTCATCTTTGTTCAAATTTGAGTCTTAAAAAAATTTCTCAAAGAGAACTGCAAATCAATAATTTCATTTTGAAAACAACGTTTGTTTTTGCATAATCTGTAAATGAACAGTTCCTTAATTGTTTTTATTCCATATATTGTTTACTATATTGGCTAAGAAAATTATCTTACTACTTTGATCAAAAGGTTTTTGCACAGAAGGCTAGGTTTTAAAAGCGACCAAACTGCTTAGATTACATTTAGTTTGTATACCTAATGAATCTCAAAGGTATTAATCTTCAAATCCCAATAATTAATCTTAAGATTCTAAGAATGAATTTCAAAATTTAATAACTTGAATTACAATTTAAATCCTAAGAAAACTAAAATTTAGATTAAAAATTTTTAATCCAATAATTAAAGAAATCAAGAACTAATGGTAAAAATTCTGACCCAATAATTAACTAATTATGAATTAAAAGTATAAAAAAGGATTTAAATGCTACAAGGGAGATTTCTTAATATATTCACAAAATTCTTTGAAAAATTAAAAAAGGGCAATTCTTACAATTTTAATTAAAAAATTTTAATTTTTAATTATCTTTTCAATGCTATTTAAGCCTCTTAATATAAAACTTACAATTAAAATTTTAAATAATTAAGATTAAAAGTTCTAATTTAATATAACTAGGAATAAGTGTCTTAAAATAATAAGAAATAGTAATTAATTAAAATATACTTATATGGCATTCCTAAATATACCAGAAAAATAATCTTATTTTCTTGCTTGGATCATAGTGGTAAACTTTTGATACTTTTGACCACTCACTTTTATGCTTAACTCTATTTTTGATATTAATTTCAAATCTTATTTAACCCATATTTCTTTAATCAATCAATTAAGTGTCGCTTTAATCTTTTTCGTTTTTGCTCTCGTAATTGGTCCAATTAGTATGTGTAAAGAATCCTTGTTTGTTATTGTTGATTCTCATCATCTAATGTGATTTCTTAAGTTACACGAGGAAATAATTAATGAAAATGATGTATTATTAGTAAGCCTATTATTTCTTATGTATTATCATTGGCACTCTTTGTAAGGACAAAATTAAAAGAACTATTTTTGAAAATAAAGGGGTTGGGGACCAATCTAAATGTGATTGTTTATAACTCTCAAATTTATGTTTTGAGTTGTGTTGGTGATTGTGACAATTATAATGGTTTATTAATTAAGACGTTAGATCAAGATATACAACCTAATGTGATGATTTAATGTTATTATTAATAATTTTTGCAAAAAAGTAAGAATATAGAAAACAAATGGATTGCTAGAAATGTGATACAAAGAAATGTTAACCCTACAATAATTACTCACACCCTAAAACCCTAACTAAAGAAAGATTAGATTTGACTTTATAGAGTTTTTCAAAAGATGTCAAAATGATCCATAACATGTGTAAATACAATATTGATCAAAAAAGTGACTGCACTAAAAGAATTCCACCAAAACTTTAGAGGCATACATGCTTCCATTAATATTAAACTTACTTCTGCAATATGTCTATATTTCTTCTTAACCTTTCCGTTTTGATTAGGAGTATAAGGATAAGAATATCTTAAGTGAATTCTCTCTTGCTTGAGCAATTTTTTGAATGCCCTATACTCTCCTACCATAATACACTTGAGTAATTTGATTTGTTGGCCAAAATATTTTTTTAACTTGTATTTTGAACAAGATGAATATCGTAAGGGATTCAAATTTTAAGGTAAAGAAAAAAACCATGTAAAACTAGTGAAATTATCAATGAACATTATGTAATATTTGTACTCTTGATTAGATGCTAAGAGGGTAAGACGCCAAATATCAAAATGGATGAGTTCAAGGGTTTTGAAGTTCTAATTTCACTACTTTTAAAATTAAATTTGTGAAGTTTCCAAAATTGACAAGCATTGTAAAATATTGAAAAATGATTTTCATTGGTTACTAAAAGTGTATGTTTAAGGGTTGTTACATGGGGATGGCCTAACCTTCTATATCATGGATTCAACTTATTTTCAAACCATAAATTATCAATTTTTAAGCCAGTGAAAGCTAACAACATGGAAATCATAAACTTTAGTTTATTTAACTTAACATGATTTGACCTAAGAACTAACTTATGCTTGGATGCTTGAAAAGAAAAATGATGTTCCAGCTCGTAAAGTCCCTTATCAGCCATTCCTCTTAGCACAATTCTCCTCTGTTCTTTGTCTTTAAGAATGCACAGATTATCACAAAACAATACAATAACATCATTATCTTGAATTAATTTGGATATGATGATGAGTTTTTTTATTATGCTTGGTGTATGCAAAATTTGTTTCAGATGTATGGGTTTCATAGTTTGTGTATATTTTGAATGAAGAGTGATATGATCAATATAAGTAATCTTAAGCTTTTCACCATTACCTACTGCCACTTGTTCAATTCCATTATATTTATTAGCCTGGTTGAGATTGTTGATGCAGTTAATGATATGGTTTATGGCACTATTATCTAGAAACCATGAAGGACTAGTGAGATTCATAAGTGAAGCAACATGAGCTCCTTTGTGATCAATTTTAGCAAGTAGTTGTGGAGTGAAGTTGTCGTTAAATTTGTGACAATAACTCACAGTAAGATGTGCTATCATGTTGCAAATTTGTCATATGTATTTATTGGCCTTATTGCCTTACCTTTACATACTTTTTCTTTAAAACCCTTGAGATGTTGAGTTTCCACCAAATTTTACTAAAATTAGGCAAGTTTTAAGTTTTAGATTTGCCACTTAAGTTCCAAGTTCTTGTTTGGTAACCTTCTCTTTGGATTAGATTTGCTAAAAAGTTTAATTGTTGGCTCATGTTGTTGAAAGCTATGTTCTTCTTAATCCTATTCTTAAAACTGAGCAATAAAGCATATATATATATTCTATAGAGAAAGCTTTTTGGCTTTAAAAGTGATAATAATAACAATGGGTCATATCTAAATCCAACTTATCATCAGTCATTTTCATTCTTAAAAGCCTTAAGTTTTCAACCGATGTTTCATTTTATTATAGTATTCATCCATAGTTAAGGACTATTTCTTGGTATTATGGATTTGAGAATGGATATACATTGCTCTGGCTATGATCTATGCTGGGAAATGTATATTCAAAGTAGACCATACTTCCCTTCAAGAAGCACATTAAATTGTAAAGCCAAGGACACTCTTGATCATTAAGGATAGAAGCCACCCCATCAACATTTGATCATGCTTCATTTGGTATTTAGCATTTTTAATGGTTATGATGTTTGTTGTTCATCTACTGTAATATTCATGTGTTTAGGTATTGCTTTGCTTCTATCAATGAAGCTCTCTAAGTCATCCACACAAATACTTGGTAGGACTTGCGATTTTCACAGCAGAAAATTTATGCTGGTAAGTTTGATAGGTAAAGTAAAAGGTTATATAGTTTAATTTATTTTAGGATGTGTTTGTATCTTGAGAAATGAAGTTTTAGCGACTCACCATGGTCAATATGGCTCTCATACTAACTTGAAGAAGAAGATATTTTGTATTTGTATTTTAACTTAATGAAAAACACTATACCATGTTTACCTAAATAGAATGGAAATTTGAGGACATGAAACCTAGAAGCATAATCTCCATACAGGTATTCAAAGAAGGACAATATAACAACCTTACAATAAAATTATGTTAAAGATAAAATCATTAGCAAAGAATCTCAACAACGTTTCTTTTGGCTACTATGTGTGTCCTTAATTTCGTACTTAGTTTTGTCCTCTTTGCTGACGGCTTATGGTCATGGTCTAAGGTGTCTTTTAGCTCAAAGGTGTCTTTTAGCTCAAAGGACATTTAGCATTCTTTTTATTTTAAAAATTATATAAAATTAATATTTTTAATAAAGAATCACTTTTTTAATAAATTAATTAATATTCTTTCTTTCTCTTTCTTTTATATATAGATAATTTTTCTATCATAGAATCAAAATTAACATAGTCAATCAAATTAAAGTAAATAAAAGTCTCTAATATAATATTTTCTAAATTTTTAATTGTTTGGGTTTGTTTGCAAGCTTATCCACCGTAAACTTGGACATACACACTTGCACAATCACAATTAATAAGTAAGAAATTAGTATGTAGGATAATATATCAACCCCAAATATTAATTTTATTTTTATTACCAACAATTAACAATAAAATAATTAAAATAAATTTAAAATAATATATTATATACATAATATCTTTGCCAAAACTTTCTTAAAATTACCCACCTAAAAATCTATTAAAGAGTCTTAATTTAAAGTAAATTCACAAGAATAAAGACAAACTAGAAAGAAAAACTTTGATTATGTACATAAAGGCATAGGATTAATGGTTGAATCCAAATAGAGACTTGTTAGGATGAGTTGTTCTTCCCTCCAAACCATGTAATAAGAACTAATTTTTTCTCTCAACATATGTATATAATTAATTAATTAATATTTTTAAATAAAAACTTACTTTCTCATAAATAAATTAATATTCTCTCTTTCTCTTTCTTTTATATATAGAAAATGTTTGCATGATAAAATCAACATCAACAAGGTCAATGAAATCAAAGTAAATGCAAGCCCCCAATATAATATTTTGTGAATCTTTAATTTTTTGGGCATGCTCATCCACCATCAAAATAGAAACCCTGACATAAACTCCCTGCACAATTACAATTAAGAGTCAAGAAATTATTATGTAGGATAATAATATTAATTAAAGAAAGAATTAGCATATACATATAAAGATTAATTAATAAATGGATGGTTTAATAACACTAATATATAGCTATCTTGTAGCCTCCAAAATGGATATCCTTGAAGTTTGCAATGGAACAATAATTTCTGGCTCAATCATACCTGCACATATACATATATAAATATATTCACGTGATATGTAGAATAAGCACATATCAAATTACTGTATTCTCTTCTAAATTCACTACTTTGAAAACCACACTTTTTCTTTTTCTTTTCAAATAGATATAAACAGCAAATTAAGGTTAGGATTGTAAACAGCAAGTGGCTCCCCAACTCCAGCAGCAAAAGTAAATGTGTTGTACACTGACGTCTGCAGATGCAGGCAAGCTCAAACCTCATTAGAAGGCTTCCAAAAACTAGACAATTTAAAATGATTATTACTAATATTCAAATTAAGGTAATGAGGAGATAAAACAATCAAAAAGGAGAACCCTGAGAGCATTCCGAACAATTTGAACACCCTTTTTCTGACTAAAGTTAGTAGTTCGTAATTTGTCCAACTCATTAGACGCACATAAAAGTCCAATGCCACCACCTGTAGCAGCAAATGCAATACTAGCTTTAAGTGATGCTTATCAACCAGTCAAACAAGACAGATAATTAAACCAAGTAAAACTCCAAATCTAATTGTAAAAGGGTTGGTTTACCAGGTACAACTCCTTCCTCCATTGCAGCCTTGGCAACAGTTACGGCATTTGTTACTCTGTCCTTCTTTTCGGGTATTTTCGCTTTCCCTTTGTTAGTTCCGCCAACCTTGCAAAAAAAATTCAGCCTATCATTTCAAGTTCCATGTTACTTACATTTGTAGAATTTCAAATTATCAAACCTTTAAAACTGCAAAATGATCATCGCGTTTTGCAGGCAAATCTTGTCAGTTTTCCATTTGAAATCTCAACTGTAACAACAGTGACACACATAGTTACTAGTGCAAGAAATTTACAAAAGAGTGGTAAATTGTCCAAAAGAAGCGCATAATG
Source organism: Swietenia macrophylla (assembly GCA_032401905.1). Classification (NCBI taxonomy): domain Eukaryota; kingdom Viridiplantae; phylum Streptophyta; class Magnoliopsida; order Sapindales; family Meliaceae; genus Swietenia; species Swietenia macrophylla. The sequence continues at coordinate 2,681,148 of CP135570.1, read as the reverse complement.
CAGTCATCATAAAAAGGCCTTTAAGCTACAGCTGCTCAGAATGAAAGTAATATATATTAAATATTAAGAAAACAAATAAGTGAGTCTCACTAAAATTTAGTGTTATTAAACACTTCTTTAGTTTTATTTTTTTAAAACAAATTCGAATAACCACAATCTCAAACATACCTCTCGAGATATGTCTATTTCTTGTCCAATGTCTGCAGCAAAAAGGGTCCTACAAAGGATAATAGTTTTATCCTTCGATACTGTCACCTTTATATAGTGATACATAAAGAGGGTAAGATATGTATTGTTCTAACAAAACCTTATTTCTCTCATTATATATAATATTAATACCATGAAAAACTATTATATGTAATTTTAATACCGTGAACTATTAATGTATGCATGAGATGAGGATATTGAAGTCCTCCAAGAACCTTCTTCTCTTAAGGTGTTCTACTAATAAGAGGAAATTTATCCTTTTTAACAACATATAAATCTAGACCTCAAGTCATTGATATATCTTAGCATCTGAGCACTGCCTAACCACATTGAAGGATATCCTGGAGAATTCGGATCAATCCCGTCCCATACGACCTAAAAATTAGGGGGAAAAACAGATGAAAACATATTCATTTGTGCATCACATTAAAAAAAGAGAAAGAAAATCGGAGAATTTATCAAAACAACTACCTTGCCCAATGTCAGTTCGGCAAGGTGTCCAAGACTAGCCTTCCTATTATCTCCGAATCCAGGAGGGTTGATAACACAAACCTGAAGTGACATATGAAACAAGAAGTTGTAACTAGTAAATAAACAACCCAATTTTTAGGATAGGCAAGTGAAAGAATTACCTTCATTTTGGTACATATGTCGCGGTGTAAGACAAGAGTAGCAAGGAATTCATTGCCAACATCATCAGCAACAATAAGCACGTTTACTATTTCAGGTTTCACTACCATAAGGGTAGTCCATAGTTCAAAAAACATTTTATGGTTGAAAAACTTCTTCTCATGGATTAGAATACTGGGATTTTCTAACACCTAGTAAAAATAAAATCCAGTAGTTGATTAAATATCTTTAAAGCAAGAACAAATAATTCTCAATTAATTCATCATCAATATTTAATCATTCGAAGAGACACCAATTGCACTAAGATATCAATTAATTCATTGATAGAAACGCTTACACATTCTTTCGTTTCCTGATTGGTGATAAAGTGCGGGAATAAATAGCCCCGGTTTAGCTTCATTCCCTTATGGAGTTCTAGTTGACTATGGGGTGTTTTCCCATCCTGCAGTAGTGATTTTCGGCGAACAAAATAAAAAATTTTTATAGGAAAAAAAAAGATTTTTACATTGAGGAAGGGAAAAAGAAAAAAAAAAGAAAGAAAGGGGAGAAGAGAAAATCACACCAATAAATTATGAATTCCATTACTGGCATATATAGATATAGCTTAAGGGATCAAATCTCCAATGAAACCGAAAGGAAATAGATGAGATTCAGGGAGCATGAAAAGCAAACAAAAAGACATAGGAAGAATTCAGCGGAGAAACAACTACTTATAAAGACAATAATAAGATCCTTTCCCCAACCCTTCTCTATAGCCTTGGCTATGAGCTCGCCGATCTCTTTGTCACCATTTGATAATGTTGTTGCAACCTTCATTAGAAAAAAAAAAAAATTAAATCCTCCCTGACTCTAAGAACATGACGAGGTCGAAACGTAATTAAACCCACGTGTTCAATTTCATCAAAAGTGCTCATCTTTGGTGTTATGCTTCTTAAGTTTTCCAAAGCTGCATTAACTGCCATTCTAATTCCTTGTATTAAATCTCGAGACTTCGCTCCTCCGGTCGGGAGCAAATTTCTTTTTTCATTAACCAGGGCGTCGACAAAAACGCTTTTATATTCACTGTCTGCAATACGAATACATAGATTATATATTAATTAACTAAACTACAGTTGTTGATGCCTCCCTGAAATAGTAAATTTAAAAGATGTTTAAGCATCAAAGAATCCTGGAACGTCTTCCGCAGCATAGTTTCTGCTCCAACCGGATCTACAAGAAACCTATACATATTGCCATTGAATTAGACACTGAACAACTTAATGTACATATGAAAGAAAAAAAGAAAATCTTACCGGCTGGGTAGTGGTTCTAACCAACCTACAATTAAGCGAAAAACATATAATTAATGAGACAAAATTCAACAAGTGCACAGCAAATAATCTGCGTATTAATTTATTTCGAAAACTGTAAATTCAGGGTCAGTACCTGACTTTGGAGGCGAGCTGCTTAGAGTTACAGATCACAAACCGAAACATGGTTTTTAATTAGTTAGGGATAATCAGCACAGCACAGAGTGACAAGAAGAGTTAATTAGGGTTAGTTAGTTTGGTGGATTTGTGTGACTTATGTTTCGAGGGAAGGAAGGGATAGCCTACAAATTAAAAACTCTTTGACTAGATTCCTAAACAAACTACTTAAACAAGTCTTATAATTGTAAATAAAGAAAGTCACACAAGTTTTATGTAGGAAATATATTGATAATACATTATATATTGCGAATATGATCTTTTATTATTAATATACGCATAAAATTAGAGTATTTTGCTCAAATCAAGATTTCTAGGTGTGGCGTTTACAACAACAGAGTTTAAATTTATTGTAATCACGGTGATTTCTTTTAGTCTACAGGTTGATCATGCTATAATGTGTATGGTTATGAAATGGAGCCTATGAAACAATCTCAAGATTACCAGTACAAGCATGTAATGTTGAAGCGAGACTAATCGTACGTAGTCAATTGATTTTAATGCATAAGCTCAATAATTTCTTTGTGCATGCAAGGTTTTTTTTTTTTTTTTAAAGCCCATAGTGCTTCTCATAAAAGCACTTGCAAAGTGCTTCTAACATTTCAAACTTTCAAAGTATCTAACTGAAAATTGAAAACTTTAATTCATTGTGGAATAAAATTGATAGTATTTTTAATTATCAACTGCATTAATTGATAGCATTCATAATTGCAGAAATAAGAGTCAAGGAGTTGTTTTCTTTAGACTTTCCCGGCTAGATTGTTGAACATTAATAGTCTATTTATGAAAAATGACGATTTATTTATCACCCAGAAAATTAAAAAACGAATATGTGCAGATAATATAAGTCCAAAATGCTAGATGAAAACGATGACCTCAATGATATTTACCAAAGAACTTATGTGCAAATACACTAGAAATATGTGCACCTTATTCATAATTTCAAGCCCGTGGGTTATTACCCATCAATTTGCAACTCGAATTACATGAGAAAATTTGGATCAATCATTAGAAATTTAAAAAGAAAATATTCTCAGCAAGTTCCAATCTTTGAAGTTCCCTCAAGACGCAACCTCTCAAACAACGAAGAGGTTGTATGGTCAGGACAAACACCAAGCACAGACATCTTCCTCACCTTGTCATTTCAATGTCTTTTAGTTAAACAGAATTTTGCACGCCATAAATGTAAATATGGGAACATTGTTCAATAAAGATGCCCGTTTGCTCGGAGATGTCAACTAATTATTTGTATTGATTTCCCAAAACTGGGGGGGTCTTTCTCTTGGTAACCAACATATCATCTAATTAAATTGAAATAGCATTGAAAATACTGCGAAGACAGAGGTGATTCTAGGGTCGGAAATGTTTGCCAACGCGTAAAGAGTATTTTGATGGCTAAGTCACCAATCGCACGCAAAAAGCATTTTTTCCATATTTAAGAGCCAAATATTCCATAACTTTTAATTGATTAACAAGAACTAGTTAATAATTTATCAATTCACTACATCTAGAAAATTATTTAAAAAAAACAAATTCCAAACTAAATACCTTACCTAATAATCGATGGTCGGCCATCTAGTGATGGCAGAACTATTTTCTAGCGGTCAAAGTATTTTATTTTTTAATGTTATTTGAATGTCACAGGAGAACTTTTAGAGAATTAAAAAAACTATTTTTCTTGTTAGAAACCAGTATCTTGGGCACCTTGCTATCATGAAAACGCCAGCTGTTACCATAGTAACTGCATGAATCAGGCCAATCGATCCAATTTCGATTATACGGCTGGGTTCCAGTTCCGATTAGAACAGCGAAGACGGGACCGGGCTCCAACGTCCCCCCTCCGCCCGAATGAGACAGAATGGGCGGGCACTACTAACCAAGCCAAGCCTAGTTCTCGCACCAATTGGAGATTTTTGAGATTTTTTTAAAGAAAATTTTTATTTTATTTTAAAATTTACTTCATTTCTTTGGTAATAGAAATTTAAAAACTTGTCAATTAAAGTAATTTTATATTTTTTTACTAAAAAATATTTGTGATATTTTTTTTTCAAAATTTGAATATCTAAAAATTTTACTTGTAAAACATATATTCTAAAAAACTTTAATTTGAAAATTATGGGTAATTATTAAGAGTGACAATTCATATTATCTTATCATATTTGTGTTATGTTTTACATTGTAAAATCCTACATTACTTGGATTAAAGTTTGGACTGCGTTTTATAAGTGCTCCAACTTTTTTAACAAGTATGAGGCTTTTTGGGCATAGAGTTTGAAATTTTGATATCAAGAACAAAATTGTTAGAGGCCAAGACTGAGCTCATTGTGTCATTTTGAACCATCAAAGTGGACAATACTAGTTGGAACGGATTATCACAACAATTTATATCATGTTAAAAGAGAAAAACTTAAATTTGACTAATTTAATAACCATGTCTAAAAGTAAAAAACTTAATTTAACATAATTATTAAACGATTAATATTTGTAATTATCTCACTCATTTAAAATTATTTATTTATTTATTATTTATTTTTATAATATTTATAGTAATATTTTGTCAAATACTAATTAATTTTATTCTAAATATAATTAAATAGTTTTAAAAAATAGATAAAAATAATTATTTTTTAAATACAAAAACTATAAACCAAATTTAATTAAATTGTAAATTAGTTATCACAATATGATTACTCGAATAGTTTATCATGTCAAAAAGAGATTCATGCATCTAGAATTCTGAACTAAAATTCAATATAATTATTAATCGTATCATATTACACATTTAATAATTATATTATCTAATGTCAATTCATAGCTACAAATTTTATGCCATATTCATGTTGAATTAATAGGTCATATTAAAAATTATCATTTTAAAAGTTATCACGTACCTTTTTTGAGGTTTGCGAGAAACTTAATTTGCTAAAGATTTTATGGAAAAACAAACTTACTTCACTTGTACCATTTGTTGATTAATATCATTTCTTATAATTCCATAAATAACCCAAAATTGTTAAATTGATTTATATTAGTTTTATAGTTGGATGATATAACCTAGAAGAAAATAAAAGTAATTTTTCTAATACATGCTTCTAACGTTATATAGTTGAAGTAATGTAAATTAACTGTTTCAATATGGTACCTATTTTGAAGCAAATAAATTTCTTCTAGATCTAATAAAGTGTAAAGCATTGTCAATTCATAAATTTGCATCATCTAGTAACATAATATAGCTATTTATGAGTTTTTAATCAGATTGATAGAACTTGATATTTTATCAACATTAGTCGTGGTTAATATTAATTTAAAAAATATTTTTTATTTCATAGAATAGTATGCATTGTAGCACTATCTACTAAATATATATATTTATTATTCACCTTAAGATTGTTACTATCTTTTATGGCATTAATTTGTATATGATTGGAGCTTTATGCTGATTATGTTTTAGAAAAGCAATCAGCAAATAACATAGTGATATACTAAAGAAAAAGAAGAAGAGTAAGCAAGGAACACAATAATTTATAAGATATTTTATTTATTTTAAATGTATTCAGATATACTCATATTTTATAGGTACAAAATCACCACATAAATATTAATTAATAGGTATTTAGTTGATGTGATTGAAAATAATAAGTGTAATGAACTAGCTAGCAGTTAAATTATTTTATCAAAGTATATTGGGATTGATATCTGGCAGCAGCAGAAGAAGAGGTGAGAGCAGATTAAGCCTGAATGGTCACTGGATGATCCGCAAATCTCGTTCTTTCAAGAATGTGAACTAATTTTGAGGTTGCAGCTTCCTTACTCATTCGTATTCATACTGCTGCAGGTGGACTTCTTGCTCTATTTTAATACTGTTGTGTTACATTTCATGCTGGTGTGAAAGCTATACATAGAATTCGTAACCATGCATTATTATTATTATTAATTTAATATACAACAGCCCAATTCTAATCAAATGACGTCGCATGGATGCTTTCAGAATATGTATATAATTAATTAATTAAAATTAATTTTTCTCTCTTCACATATGTACAGTATATATATGTATATAATTAAGTAATTAATATTTGTAGACAAAGACTTACTTTTTTATAAACCAATTAATATTCTCACTTTCTCTTTCTTTCCTGCAGACAACGTTTGTATGAGAAATCCACATCAACACGGTCAATCAAATCAAACAAAAGCCTCCAATAAAATATTTTATGAATCTTTAATCTTCTGAGTTTATTAGCAAGCTCATCCACCATCAAAACGATACTCGCACAAAAACTCCCTGCACAATTGCAATTAAGAGACAAGAAATTAATATGTAGCATATAAAGATTAATTAATGGTTTAATAACTAATATATAGCTAGACTAATGTAATTAGAAGTGGAAATTAACTTGTTCACTAAAAGACCTTAATAATAAATGAGATGTTTCAGTATTTTCTTGAAGACTGCAACATTGGAGAAAGAAAAGAAAGGGAGAGAAAACGAACGAAAAGTTTTGAAGACTTTTGAGAAATTTACCTCTTTAAATTCTTTTGGTTTGCTTTGCGTGTTGTAATGGAAATTTGCCTTGAAGACGAGGTGAATAAATAACTGGTGATCGATGAGCTCTTGTTTGATGCTCTGGGTTCACACGGACGAAGACTGGTGCGTGCAATATTAGTATGGTGAACGTAAGAACAGTAGTATTTCTTCATGTCTACTTGTATTTCTGCTCTCTGGGTTCACACGTACGACGCCTGGTGCATGCAATATTTGCATGTTGAACGTAATAATGGTTCATGCAAATTGTTAGCTATTTGCTGATGATTAAAATTAAGACTTGAGTTTTGTTTTTGTTAATTTTTATAAATATTTTGTGTTAGTTTCCTCAATATTTGGAGCTTCCAAACAAAGCAAAAATGAACAAAAAGGGTTATGTACAATATCTTATAAATAAGAATTAAAATAGAAAATATAGGATAATTTTATCACATCATTTTGTAGTTATTAAGTAATTCTATTAGATTATTGCTTGGAAGTCTTATTGGTTAAAAAAACACATAAAGGATAAATGATGTAATGGAATAGTAACATTTAATAACTCAACTTTGAATTCCAAACTAGCTTTATGAGAATTGTCAAATTAGGAAAGGTAGAAGTTAGGAAGAAAGACCTCAATAATTGGAAAAAGACTATGAAGACTAATATAATTACGAACTAGGATTCTCACTTAGTTTTTTTTTTTTTAAATTATTGGCTTTTAAACATTTGTTGACATGCAGTATAATTAATAATTAACTATTTGGGTTATATCTTAGTTAAACTTATAAATTAAATTTATATTTTATAATATATATTAAAAAATAAGATACAATTTGAATTATTCATTATTAATTATGTCAAAGATTAATATTTATAAAAATTAAAAATAGAAAAGATTAGGAGAAAATTTTGGTCCATTAATTAATTGGTCTAATCTTTAACCTAGTTCACCATAGCTAGAATAAAAAAAAAGAGCAATATTCATATCCAAAAACATTTCTCTAATGTGAAGTTTTCAAAGAACATAATTCATATGCAACAATTAATTTATGTGACCTAGTCAATTACTTACTAGAATGCAAGTTCCATCTTTTGGAAAAACAAATTTAAAAACAACAAGTCAACTTTAGTATTAAAAAATAAAAAGGACACTACCTAGATCAAGAATATGACTCCAACCGTATGCATGAAAGCAATAGTTTCTTGATAATTAATCAAAAAGAAATGACTTGTTAAAAGTTCTTAATACTCTAAAACTTGGGTTTTATTTCATATTAAGCCTTTCTAGTTTCTCTCTTTTTGAATGTATTACATTGAGGAAATAAAAAACAAAGAAAGAGAAAAGAGAAAAGAGAAAATCACACGATTAAATTATGAATTCTATTAACATCTTTAGTTTGTACATTCACGAACAAAATTTAGTATTTGAGTGCTTTCAAGAGTTGTATGATGATTAGTATTTGATTGCATCATGAAGAAGTCATAGAATAGGTTCTAGAGGCCTAGTACTTAACCAAAACTTGATAAGTGCTTAAGCAACCTTGAAGAATTAAAGTAAAAAATCTAGCGCTCGAGCAATCTCTAGTGCTTGACTTATGCTCAACAGATGCTTGACTGGCACTCGAGTGGTGTATGATGCTAGACTAGTTCTCGACAGACGCTCATCTGGCATTTGAGCGGCTGTCTTTTAAAAGCTTGGCACTCAACCCCTGTTATACTTCTGCTCGAGTGGCCAACTTACCTAGGCAGACCGCTTGACCAACTCTTAAACATCCTTATGGAAAATATAGAATCCCAAGTTATGGGTTGATGGTTTTTTGACAATGATTTTTATGTTTTTTCTTATTTCTTTCAATTTAAATCATTCTCTAAGCATATCATAATTTTTCTAACCTAATTAACTTTCTAGAATCACAAATCTTGCTTTCATTGTTGTGATTTGTGTTTGATTCTTCTTAGAAGCCATAATCACTAAGTTTTCTTTATCTAAAACCTCAACCACGAGCCTTCAAAGTTTTGCAAGGTGTTGGTAACTAAAGTTTTGGTCTTTGAATGTGTTGATCGAGAATTTATAGAAGGATGAAACAATTAGAGTTTTGATTAATGCATGCAATATTTGCATGTTGAATGCAATAATGGTTCATGAAATTTGTTAGCTATTTGGTGATAATTAAAATTAAGACTTGAGTTTTGCTTTTGTTAACTTTTTATAAATATTTTGTGTTAGTTTCTTCAATATTTGAGGCTTCCAAACAAGGCAAAAATGAGCTAAGAAAGAAAAAAGGTTATATACATTATCTTATAAATGAGAATTAATAGAGAAAATGTTGGATAGTTTTAGCACATCATTTTGTAGCTTATTAAGTAATTTTGTTAGATTATTGCTTGGAAGACATATTGGTGAAAAAAACACATAAAGGATAAATGATGCAATGGAATAGTGACATTTAATAACTCAACTTTGAATTTCTAGACTAGTTTTATGAAATTTGTTGAATTAGGAAAGGTAGAAGTTAAGAAGAAAGGCTTCAATAGTTGAAAAAAAGAATATGAAGATTGATATAATTAAGAATTAAGATTATCTTCTAAGTTTATTTTTTAATCATTGACTTTTAAACATATGTTGACACATAGTATAATTAATAATGAATGATTTTAATTGCATCCTAGTGAAACTTATAAATAAATTTCATATTTTATGATATAAATTGAAAAAAAGAAGATAAAATTTGAACTGCTCATTATTAATTATATTAAATATCAACATTTGTAAAAATCAAAGATAAAAAGATTAAGAGAAAATTCCAATCTATTAATTAGTTGGTCTAATATTCAACCTACTTCATAGTAGCTAGAAAAAAAAAAAGGAAAAAAAAGTCAATATCCATATACAAAAACATTTCTCTAGTGTAAAGTTTTCAAAGAACATAATTGACTTATAATAATTAATTTGTCGACCCAATTAGTTACTTGCTTGAATAAAAACCTTTAGAAACTAAATTTAATTTTAATAGCTAGCTAGTTGCTGACATCTATAAAAATCATATTAAATCCTTGATACTTTTTTAGATGCATTACATATACATTTATGGTACGTTATGATATTATATATATTACATCGAGTATATAAATACTTAGTTGTCATGAAATCGAGGCACATAATAAATAGTATTTTTTTGTATATATATAAGTATTAAATTTCATGATTTTGAATTATATTTTATATTGTATAAGTGTTAAAACCTGAAGAAGGTGATAATATAATTTTTACAAGGTTATTTTTGTAAATTAGTGAATATATTTTTAAGGATAAAAATGAAAACACAAATTTTTATTAGGTTTAAATGACCTAAATAAAATCTTAACTCAATTTACTAAATGAAGTTTAAGTCCAAATTCTTCATAATTTCACCAAACTATTTAAGCCACTATTTCTCTATTTTTTTTCACTTGGTCCAATTTATTTAAGTTTAATCCCAAGTCCAAAATATTTAATTTTTTATACAATTCTATACATTACTCTATTTATCTACAAAATTTACCATTTCTTCTCTTTCTTCCATCCTCGGTTGCCATTTCCATCCTTGCAAAACAAAAAATTTTTGCTTCTCACAAATGGTAGGAAGATATCTTAGTCTAGAAAAATGAAGAAAAATAAGCCAACACGAAGAATTTTCTTGATTTTTCACCTAAGATTCAATTACGGAGGAATCTAAGAAAAAAGTTTCAAGAGGCCATACTTGAGTTTAGGAAAAATTTTAATAAATTTCTTGAATTCTATTTTAGGTCTACAATCATGGTAAGCTCTGTTAGAAAACATTAATTGGAGATAGATATTAAGAAATCGTAATAACCAAAATTGATGCATATATCTGTGTGGTTGGACTTGAATTATGTTTATAAAGAAATTGAAGTTAATATGAGTGTAAAATTTTGCTTGATTTATGTTGAGTTTATGTAGTTATATATATATATATATATATATATATATATTGATTTTATGGTGAATTTTATGAGTTTGTGAAGATATGTTAAGAAATGAATTAGGTAGGGTATGTAAATAAATATGAGGTAGTGAGAAGGTAGAATGATGATGGCTATACAAGTGATACTATGTAGAATTTTTAAAATAATTAATTTGTTGGAAAAAATTGGAAAAGAAATTGGTTAGGATAATATTAAATTTATGAGTTTATGTAATGTAATTGATAAGAATATTTTCCTTAGATTAAAAATTTTAAATATAGTAATAGAAAAAGGGCCATTAAAATTTTTTGTCTACATAAAATTTTCTTATGAAAAATTTATTTATTTTTAGAGTAAATTTTAGTGTTACGTTGATATATATTTTGAATAATGAACAATATTGTTAGAAATTTGAAATGGGTTTGAACATATAGTAAATTATTTAGATAAGAATCGATATAATAAAGTCAAAAAATAAGTGATGTGAATATAATATAATTTTGATATGTTGAATAGAATCATGACTAGATGCTTCGATAAATGTTAACTAGAAAATATATGCATTACATGCATTATATCAAAATCGCATTATTTAGAATAAATGCAATATGTTAATAAGTTTGCTTATGAATGAATAGTTTTTACGTTGAGATATTTCACAAGGATGTTATATAGTAAGGGAATTAGATTGGGAGCTTAGATCTTTCCATAATCGATAAGTAATTGGATGAGTTTTTTTAATATTTTTAATAATATAAAATTAATGTTTTATAAATTTAAATTTATTTGATAAAATAAAATTAAACATTTGATTTTTTTTTAATACAAATTTGAATTTATGAATTATTTTATGAATATAAATTTGAAATGCCAAAATAAGAGTGAATTTATGAGAAATTATGAGTTAAAAATTGTGTACGTTACTTGTGGATGTATGTATTAAGGAATATAATGTAAAAATATATTTATGATTTGGTGTCAAATATGATAAATATATGATACTGTATTCTCTATTTATGCTAACACTAACGAGTGAATTTAATGATTTGATTTTATATGATTATATGAAATAGTTCATTAGCAAATCTCGAAACATCTACCAAAGGCGTACTAAGAGATATTTTAGAAAAAAAATTTTGGATGAGCTTAGATTTTTACTAAATCATCCATAAATGTGATATAAGAATATTTTTCGATAATTTATTCAAATATGAATGAATGATTGATTATAAATTATTATATCTTTTTCTATATATACTCTTATTCTCATATTAAAATTTTAGTTCACTATTTTCCGTTTATTCATTAAGTGCAAACTCATATTTTTTTCTTAAAAATATTTTTAAATTTGATACGTTTCAAGGAGGTCATCCGTCCACACCCTCCAATAAAGAGTTTGTGGCTTGCAATTGTCCTTGAAAACTTTTCAAAGTATATAGCACTCTTCATTAATATGTAAATATTTTATAAAAGGGATTTGAAAGGATTTTGTGGAGATATTAAATTTGTAGAACATTCATATATTACATACTTTATATTTTTGGTAGACATATATTATTCGGCTTGGCTATATGAGACACTAAAAGCCTTACATATTCATGTGAAATACTAGTGATAGGTGTATCTCACAGGTATGTGGTGATTGTTACGTACTTGAATCAGTAAATCAGGGCATGCAACATCATTATCTTCATCCATTACTAAACTTGCCTACATTTGCTATCAAAATTGCATAACATAAAAGTTTTAGTGAAATGCAAATCTCATCTTTTGAAAACAAATTTAAAAATAGTCAGTTAGCTTTTGTATTAAAAATAAAAAGGAAACCACCAATATTAAGAATATGACTCTAACGAATGCATGAGACCAACAACTTCTTGATAATTAACCACAAAGAAATAACTTTTTGAAAGTTCCTTGTATGAAAGTCCAAAATAGTCCAAAACTTGGGTTTTATTTTTTATTAAGCCTTTCTAGTTTCTCTCTTCTTGAATGTACTACATTGTCATGCTCTTAAGTTTATAAAAGTTTGAAGTGTGATCTTTCTTAACTAACAACCTTAAATTTTGCAGAAGTATTAAAATTTAGCTTATATAACTCTATAAATATTTCTTAATAATAATAAAAGTAAAGTCAAATCTATCCACTATGTGTTTAAACCTTCAATCATTCGAAAATCATAATAAACTATAATGAATTTTAAGTCAGTAAATAAACTAATTATATATATATATATATAATATACATGATTATATATAATGCATACACATGATATGCAATGAGATAAAAACATGGTCATTTTAAAAGTTTCATAACATTTGAACACTATAGAAGTTTTTTTGAAAACTTGCTAGAAATATCTTTCTTTAATTACTACTTAATAAAACTTCATATATCACTTATTACTGATTGAACCAATATCATTCGTTTACGACGTACTGTATGTGAGGTAAATGTAAGTGAGATATATAATTTTTAATAATAATCACTTATACTTGAAAATAAGAGCCATACCTTCACCAGAATTAATGGTGAGTTCTCTCATATGCACAAATATTTTTTCATATGAATATAAAGATCATTATACCTAAGAGTACTCCAAATGTCTTTCTTATGTAACACAAAATACTATACAGTAATAATAATACCAAATCTAAAAAAATAGCCAGACTTAAATTTTGTTTAATTTCCTAATATGCAAATCTTAACTTTTAATAATACTTTTCTAAAAGAAAAATGTCACTTTCTTATATCTTAAAACCGAATGCATATGTTCATGCTTCATGTAGAATCCATATTAAATTCTTAAAACCCTTTTAGATGCATTATACATACATTCAGGATACATTTTGATATTTTACACATATAAGAGTACTATATCGAATATATGCATACATAATTAACATGTAATCAAGGTATAGGATACGTAGTACTCTTTATATATATTTGAGTATTAAATTTTATGATTTTAGGTTATATTTTATATTGTACAAGTGTTAAAAACTTAGGATTGTCATAATATAATTTATTAGGATATTTTTATAATTTGAAAATAACTTAGACATTATGGATAAAAATAAAAATGCAAATTTCATTAAAACTATTTTGAAATTTTATTTTTGGATAAAAATAAATTTTAAATGAGCTAAATATATTATGACAACCCAAGATCTCCATTTTTTTTAACAATTCTACCCATTTCTTCATTTATCTATACAATCCAACAATTTCCTCTTCCTTTCCCATTTTGGATGCCATTTCCTCTCTCTTCGCAATCAAAATTTTGGGCTAACAAGTTTTAAGAAGATTTCTTAGGCAAGAAAAGCCAAGAAATCAAGCCAAACACTAGGGATTTTCTTAATTTTCACCTGGGATTCAATTAAAGAGAAATTCAAGCAGAAAAAATTTCAATGAGGTATATTTGTGATTAGGAAAATTTTGGTAAATTTCTTGAACTTTATTTTTAGTTTAGAATCATATTAAAAATATGTAGGAAGCATGAAATTTATGTTGATGCTAAGAAACCTTGATAAGATGGCATTATGGTTTTGAAGGATATAATTTATATTTCCAAGGATAAACAACTATGGAAAACAATTCTATAGGAAGCCCATAGTTTGGCTTACACTATGCATTCCAGTAGTACTAAAAATGTGTAGAACTATTAAAGAATCTTATTAGTGACTAGATATAAAAAGTGACATAACTAATTTTGTTGCAAAATGTCTAATATCTTGATAGGTTAAAGTTAAGCACCAAAAATTAGCAAACATATTACAACTACTACTTATTCTAGGATGAAAAATGAGAGCATAAGACAATGAACTTTGTAGTAGGATTATTGAGAACTCAAAGTGGTTATGATACTATCTCAGTGATTATTGATAGACTTACCAAATCAATCTATTTCCTTACTATCCGAAACATTAACCCTCTAAAAAAATTAGTTAAGTTATTTATGGACAAAATAATTAGATTTCATAAAGTTCTAATATCCATTATATTAAATAGGAATGTCAGATTTACTTATAAACTCTAGACCAAATTACAAGAAGTTCTCAGAACTTTACTAAAATTCAATATAATATCCTATCATGAGATATATGGCAAATATGAAAGAACTATCCAAACTTTAGAGAATATACTTAGGACATGTGTAACTGATTTTTCTTAGGGGAATTGGGATCACCATTTATCTCTAATTGAGTGCTTATAACAATAATTTCCAAGTTGGTGTTTGAATGGCATTATATGAAACACCTTATATTGCAAATATTGAGCTCCCTAATGTTAAAATGAAGTAAGTGAAAAAAAGTTGCATAATGTTGATGCTAAGTAAAACTACCATTAAGAAAATAAAGGTGATCTGAGGAAGATCGAAAACAAAACAAGATAAACAGAAAAGGTATGTAGATAATTAAAGAAGAAATTTTAAAATTTGAGGTTAATAATCAAATATTTCTAAATATTGTTCCTTGGAAGTATGTCCTCAGATGTAGGAAAATTAAATTTTAAATATATAAAACCTTTTAAAGTTATAGGGAGAATTTGAGCTATGGCATATCATTTGAAATTGTCACTTGCATTAGATCAAATTCATAATATTTTACATATGTCTCTATTGAGGAAGTATAACTCCAACCAGTTTTACATTTTTTAAACTCTATCAATTCAATTCTGTGAGAATTTATCTTTTGAGGTATAGTCAATGAAAATATTATATCGGAAAGAAAAAGTGTTGAGAAATAAAATTGTAACAATGGTGAAAGTGTTGCGGGGAAGTAACAATACAGAAAAAATCATTTGAGGAATATAAGCTTCTATGAAATAATAATGCCATCATTGTTCTCTACTGCGAGTAAATTTTCTTATTTTAGAAATTTTGGGGACAATTTTTTTTAAGGGGGTAGGATTATAGAATACATATTAAATTTTTAAAACCTTTTTAGATGCATTTTACATACATTTAGGATATGTTATAATATTTTACGCATATAAGAATACTACATCGAGTATATACATATTTAATTAATATATAATCGAAGTATAAGATACATAGTATTTTATTATATATATTTAAATGTTAAATTTTATGATTTTAGTTTATATTTTATGTTGTTTAAGTGTTAAAATCTTAAGAATGTCATAATATGATTTTTATTAAGATATTCTTATAATTTAAAAATAAATTAGTCATTAGGAGTAAAAATAAAAATGTAAATTTTGTTCAAACTGTTTTGAAATTTCACTTTTGGACAAGAATAAGCTCTAAATGGGTCAAGTATATTATGGGCCCAATTTATTTATTTAGGCCCAAGTTTATTTTCTACAAATTCTGCACAATTCTTCATTCATCTACAAAAACTCACCAAACTCTTTTTTTCTCCCATTTTTGGCACCATCTTTACCTTGCAAAACCAAAATTTTTAGCCTCCCATAAGTTATAGAAAGATTTCGTAGCATAGAAAAAAAAAAAAAAAAGCCCTACACCAAAATATTTCTTGATATTCACCTAGATTCCAATTAAGCAAAAATTCAAGGAGAAAAATTTCAAGAAGGCATACTTTTGCTTAGGAAAATTTTGATGAGTTTCTCGAATTTTATTTTAAGCTTAAAATTATGTTATAAATATGTTAGAAACATGAATTTAATGTTGAGTTTAAAGAAACCCAAGGTGGTAGAATTGATGTGGATGTGTGCTTTGGTGTGATCTTTATATATAATGAAAAATTTATGAATTTATGATCATATATTAATACTTAATTGATACGAAGGATGTGTAAATGAATCTAGATTGATGTCAAATGACAATTAATGTATTTTTTATGATAAATAAGGTGAAATTGTGGTAATGATGTATGTAAAGTATTGTTGGAAAGCTCAAATAATTAAATGTTTGGGAGGAAATTTGAGATGGATTTTAGTGTATGAAATATTGATTTTATAGATCTATTTGGTGTATTTGATGATGATATTTTTTTAGGTTAAATATTGTATGATTAATAATGATTAAAGAAAAGTTAATATATTATGTCAATATAAATAATCTTATAGTAAATTCATTATTTTTGGTGAATTTTTGGTGTTACGTTGGTGTATAATCTGAGTATAAAAAATTTGCATTGAAAGTTTGATATAGTAATTAATATGAAGTATTATATATAAGTAAGAACTTGTACTCCTTAACATTGTAGAAATAGCAAGAATTTTGAGGGACAAATATAGGTAAAAGCATATTATTTTAGATAATCCGAAGATGATATAGTTTGGATAACATAATAAAATTAAACAATTGGTGATACAAAGATGATATAGTTTCGGTGTATTGAATAAAAATTTTGACTAGATACTTCAATAGATGTTAACTAAGAGCATATGCATTGCATTAAGGTTATAGTTTAAAATAAATATAATATATGAATATTGTGTGTGTATAAATAAATTTTATATAGATGATGATATAGCAGTGGGGGATACTGTGTATTAAGGAGATTAGATTTCGAGAGTGTTATTACCTCTCACAAATAGCGAATAAATGAATGTGTTTTTAAATATTTTTCAATAATATGAATTTAATATTTTATGAATATAAATTTATTTTTTATATTTTTAGATATAATAAATTTAAATATTTGATTGTATTATATAATTTAAATTTATGAATTATTTTATAAATATGAATTTAAAATGTTAGAATAAAAATGGATTTATAAAAAAATATATAATTTAAGAATTATGTATCTTATCTATAGATGTACTGTTTGACGTATATACTGTAGAAATATATTTTTAATTTTATAATTTATGACTTTGACGTAAATATTCGACTGGGAGGGCGTAAATGTAGAAATTTATGCCAGCTTAACAGCGGTCAATATCTTACATAACAAGCAATGATGGGCTTGCAATGCTAAAGCAACTCTATCGAAGGGTTGAATTGGATTGGACAGCAGTTAAATCCAAGTCATAAAGTTTCAATTGGTTGGCCACAGCCGCAATAAAGCTTGACTTGCCTATGCCTGGAGGACCAAATAGCAAGTATCCCCGCTTCCAAGCTTTCCCAATTGTTCTACGGTATTCTTTCCCATTCGTAAACTTATCAAACCTTCCATGATAATCTTCTTCAGTTCTGAATCCAAAAACCAAGGTCTTGAAATTCATTGGGTGCTTGAGAACAATGACATTTGATATAATCCCAAATGTGATAGTGAACTGTGAAGCAGAATCAAATTGTTCTCTTCATTGATTGCCATGGCTTTTTCTAAAACTTACGGCAAGTATAGACTTGGTGCCGTATATTTGTGTTTAAATTTGGAGTTGGTTTTACAAAATAAAACTTATTAAAATATAATTAATTAAAAAAACATGAGATCATCTAATATTGCATTGATTTGTCAGCTTAATTGAGGCCGTAGCATGATCAATCTATTAGATATGACTTTAGTACTGTTATCTATACGATTCATCAAACATAACATTGGCCTGAAACATTGATTTTAAACAAAATCAAAATAGGAATTCACCCAGCTAACTGCACAGGAGCACGGAAATAGTCAAATACTCTGCAATAGGCTTTCTTCAATTTGATACATCTTTCTCATTGTTCTAAAAAAACAGTATTATTTTTAGTAAAAATTTTAAGTATGATAATCTTACAATATTAACTAAGTTGATGTGATAATCTTACAATATTAGCTAAATTAATGTAATAATACTATCCAATCAATAAAAAATAAAAAATTTATTAATTGGTTGTGAATTAAAAAAAACAAAAAAAAATCTTATCATCTAACATATATAAAATTTTTTTTGATATTTTTTATTTATAAATAATTAATAATTTTTTTATTAATTAAATGATCTCACTATATCAATTAATTGATATCATATGACTGTTTTACATAAAACTTTCTTTTATCTATATCACAACATCTTTCTTTCATTTACTGCAATGCACATGAACAACTAGATTTAAGTACTTATCCCATTGCTAACCGATTTTTTTTATCGCAAATTTTTTTTAACCAATTCAACAAAATGAATAATCTAAATAAAATTGATAAATTAATTTTAGTGATTTTCAAAAAAAAAAAAAAAAAAGAAAAGGAAGTATTTGCTTAATATTACTTATTGTCAATATTTGATTTTGTTTTTCAAAAGTTTGGTAATTATAAGTGAATCACCTTTTTATTCTCTAGCTTCTTTTATATGCCATCTATGATTTTATTTGATATTACGATGATGTACCTTATAATTAGTATAGATGATTTAAATTTGAAGTTACAATTACGATTAATAAAAATTATTTTTTGTCAAATAAAATTGAATGATGATTTAATTCCTTTCCAGCTTTCATTAATATATAAAAAAATTTAAATAAATGCTAAATCAATTATTCCTATAAATAGTTTAATTTAGGAATAAAAAAGCAAGGAAGGGTAGAAAAGATATTACATGTCGTTAGGGATTATATTTCAAGATAATATACCATAGTGTTATTTTTCCTTAGCCAGTTGGCAAGCAAGTATACGATAGGGTATAAGACTCACTTTTTGTCTAGAAATGAAGAGACCAAATTATAAAATTAACGCAACCCAATAAACATAGGACGAGTTTTCCGTACATAAAATCAGCTAAAGTATAGTTGTTGTATTATATATTTATTAATATAAATTTTAAAATAAAAATAAATAATATTTAAAATTTAAATAAAAAATTTAAAATATATAAACATAAAATTTTAAAAATAAATAATATTTATAATACAAATAAAAAATTTATAACAATGGCACAAAAATTAAAGTACCGTACCATTGCCAGTCCGTAAAACTGGGGTTTAACAAAGTTTTTCCCGTTTGGTTTTAACGGCAACAAGCAGGGACTGGTTGTCTCATTCATTTCCATGGCTTTCTGGGGTTAGCTATTTTCTTATATATGTATTGAATTTTCTTTTTCTTTCATTTTTTAAGATTATTCTGTTATGGCTTGCTTCAAATAATGATTTTTTGTACTGGAAATTTTGTGAGTTCTTTCAGGAGTTGAAGTGAAACCTGGAATACCTTTCACTCATACAGCTGATGATGTAAGAGCAAGGCTTCATATTTCATGGGTAACCTTCTTCAATTAACCTTCTGGGTTAGTACTGCTTTGAGTTGATCTCTGTCTTTTGTTAATTAGATGTAATTATTATGTATAGATGTTTTCTGAAACGGGTTTGTATTTATTTGGTTTATAATTTGCATTATGTTGTGATAAGGCAAAACTAGGGATTGGTACTGCCACCAAGAAAAGTGTGGTTCAGTGTAATCTAGGAAACAAGAGTCCCGTTTTTCTATGCTCTTTGTTTCCTGAAGGGACCGAATCCTGTCAGATGAAATTGGAACTTGAGGGGTAGATGAAGTTGTGTTCTCTGTTATTGGCCCTCGAAGTGTTCACCTCACTGGTTACTTTTTGGGTACCAGCAGTCGGCAATATAATCTTGATGATGAATCATATCCTTTAATTGTTTGAGGAAAAGTTATAAATTGCATAAACCTCTAGGCCTTAACTAAGCATATTATGCATATATTCTTTTTCCTTTTGGGTACTGAGAATAGATAGAAAAGGAAATGGAGTTAAAATATTGGATACTGAATATTTAGTTTCTATGAATCCATTAAAAAAGGCATCAGTTTGATCAATCAAGTCTTTGTACCTTTCATTTAATCTATTGTGTTAGTTTTAAATTTTATTACAGACAAAAAGAACATGAAAAATTTTTTATATTGCATTTTCTTTTTGTTTCCATGACGTTCTCAACAGTTAATGGATTTTTTTTTAAGCAATATAAAATTCTTTGTTCATTGTTTGGACTTTTTCTATAAGGTTTTCCCCCCTTTTCCCTTTACTATAACAACAAGAGAATCGAATGGAGAAGATATTGCGGATACAGAGACAGAAAGATCAACTGGCCATACTGATGAAGATAAGTATGAGGATAGTTTTATTGATGATAGGGATCCAGAGGTCTTCCCACCTTCTTTTGATTCTAATGGGGGAGGTATGTTACGTATTCTGTAGTTATTTTACATTGAACATGCATACATATCATGTCAAAGCTAAGTTTAATGATATCAGCCTCACAGCCTTCTGTTATTATCATTTTGACTATGCCTTCAAATTTATTTTCTTATCATGAGTTTTAGGTATTTTTACTGATTTTGTATACTGGATGATACATCTACTGAATTTTCTTCAATTGGGTTTATGTGACTGTTAATGATAAACTCTTGTATCTCAATTAGAGGTGGCAAATGTGCTGTCCGACTTATGAAACTCAAGTCTATTCATGCTTTGTGCCGTGCCAAATTTTTATAAGGTCAGTTTGACCCAGCCCATTAAACCATTAAACTCGTTTAGTGTCATGCTGTACTAGCCCATGAACTTTTTTGCTTTTAATTATCTATATATATATATATATATATAAAAACTAAAATTGTCAAAATATCATTATATGTGGCTTATGTACGGCTACTATGTGTATTGTTAATTCTTTCTAATTTTAAAGTAGTTTTAAATATTTTAATTAATTATTTGTGCTTTTGTGGTGGTGCATGTGCTTAGCCATGTGGCCCATGTGCCGTGCCAGCCTGCAATTTTTTGTGCTGGATTCGTGATTGCTGCCTCAAATCTCAATCTACTGTAACAAGGTTTCACAATTTTTGTCTCAAATTTTGGTATTAAATGTCAAAAGATATGGATTCTACTATGGCCTGTCAAATCTAACATTGAGTTCCTAATTTTACTAAAAATATCTGGTCCAGTCAACTGTTTACGTACTTTTATACATTTTCTCAGATTACCAAGAATCCAAGTTCTGCTTTTTAATGGTCAGTTACTTAAAATGCATTTTTTGACAACAGGTTTCAAACATAGTTACACTATTAACTCAAACAGAAATGCTGGATGAAAATATGGTGACCAGTGAATCTAAATCAGAATTCTATGTTTTTTGTGAGTAATTGAATCTGGTAAATTCAAGACATGTTTTCCGATTGGATTCAGAATTCCTCAAAGTGAATTATACTCTCCTAGGTTGTTTTGAATGAATGTGCCCCATATGCTTTCACTGATATTTGTCAGACTTGGCTGTTCACTTTTATCAGTTGTGTTGGGTGGGTCACATGTATTTCATTTTCCAGTTGAGTTTTTTTTTTTCTTTTTTTTTTGTCTCTCTCATGCAATTTCATTGAGTTTATGCACTACTTCTTTGGCTGTGTTTGCTAGTTTAAGCAATATACATCTGAGGGTGTTTGTTGTTTACTGTTATGGTTTAATTTCAGAAATAGAGGAGCTATTAGAAAGAAGAAAACCTAAAAAAGCAAAGGGAAGTCATAAGCAACTTAAGAAGAACTACCAAATGAGTGAGTCTGATGATGATATTGATGCTAAAAGACAAACATTAGCAGATGGTAGTGCTGCTGTGGCAGTATTTGACAGTGAGAGTGAAGACATCTGCCAATTTCCTCTCTATTTAAGGGTAATCCTAACAATAACAAAAATTGTGAAGCAGAAAAAAAAGATGGCAAGAAAAATTTTGAGACCAATACTGCTACTGGTATGGAAGCAGAAGAAAAAACTGACAAGGTAAATAGTGAGGCCAAAGATAGAAAGAATTATACAGAAGAAAAAAGTGATGCTATTGCCAATGCTGACCCCAAAAGGTGAGAGTCTGTATGGCTATAAATTGGTGGGAAATTAATTCATTTCATTATGAATTTTTAGTTGGTTCCTGATCCAAGCTATACCTTATAATTCTACAAAAAGCCGTTTCTTTGCTGTTTTGACAATTCCACATTTTTCTGAAATAATGAGTTCTCCATCCATTTATGTTTAATTCAATGGTGGTTGAGCTGTTTGGGAAAGGACATTGGTTTTAGATTCACAAAAATAATGGCCATGGACTTCAGTAGACAAGGAGAAAAAATATTTTTTCATGTCAAAAAAATTATATTGGGGACTTCTCAATTTTGATGGTTGTGTCAACATCTTCCTGTTGTGTGGCAGCCTCCTTGGGAAGTCTTATAGACTAATCCTTTCTTCGGTCAAAAGTGGTGAGACCAATACTGCTACTGATATGGAACCAAAAGAAGAAGCTGACAAGGTAAGTGGTGAGGCCAAAGATGAAGGGAATTGTATTGCCAAGTCAGAAGAAATAAGTGATGCTGTTGTCAATGGTGACCCCAAACGGTGAAAGTCCGTATAGCTGTTGGTAGGAAATTAACTCATTTCATTATGAATTTTTAGTTGGTTCCTGATCTAAGCTATACCTTTTAATTCTACAAAAGGCATTTCTTCACTGTTTTTCCCTTTGACAATTCCAAGTTATTCTGAAATAATAAATTGTTTTCAATCAATTTCTGTTTAACTCAATGGCGGCTGAGCTATTTGAGAAAGGACATTGGTTTTGGATTCACAGAAATAATGGCTATGGACTTCAGTAGATTGGGTTAATAAACAAGGAGAAAAATTATTCTTTCATGAAAAAAATATTATATTGGGGACTTCTCAATTTTGACGCTTGTGTCAACATCTTCCTGTTGTATGGCAGCTTTCTTGGGAAGTCTTATTGACTACTCCTTTCTTTGATCAAAAGTGGTGAGACCAATACTGCTACTGATATGGAAGCAGAAGAAAAAGCTGACAACATAAGTGGTTAGGCCGAAGATGAAGGGAATTGTATTGCGATGTCAGAAGGAAATAGTGATGTTATTGTCAATGGTGACCCCAAAAGGTAAGAGTCTGTATGGCTGTTAATTGGTAGGAAATTAAGTCATTTCATCATGAAATTGGTTGGTTCTGATCCAAGCTATAACTTGTAACTCTACAAAAAGTCATTTCTTCACCGTTTTCTCTTTGACAATTTCGAGTTTTTCTGAAATAATGAGTTGTTCCATCCATTTCTGTTTAATTCAATGGTGGTTGAGCTCTTTGGGAAAGGACATTGGTTTTAGATTCACATAAATAATGGCTATGGACTTCGGTAGATTGGATTAATGGACAAGGAAAAAAAAAAGTTCATGAGAAAAGCATTATATTGGGGACTTCTCAATTTTGATGCTTGTGTCAACATCTTCCTGTTGTACGGCAGCTTTCTTTGGAAGTCTTATAGAGTAATCCTTTCTTTGATCAAAAGTGGTGACACCAATACTGCTACTGACATGGAAGCAGAAGAAAAAGCTTACAAGGTTAGTGGTGAGTCCAAAGACGAAGGGAATTATATTGCCATGTCAGAAGGAAAAAGTGATGCTGTTGTCAATGGTGACCCCAAAAGGTGAGAGTCCGTATAGCTGTTAGTTGGTAGGAAATTAACTCATTTCATTATGAATTTTTACTTGGGTCCTGATCCAAGCTATACATTGTAATTCTACAAAAGTCATTTCTTCACTGTTTTTCTCTGACAATTCCGAGTTTTTCTGAAATAATGAGTTGTTCCATCCATTTCTGTTTAATTCAATGGTGGTTGAGCTATTTGGGAATGGACATTGGTTTTAGATTTGCATGGTTAATAGACAAGGAAAAAAAAATATTTTTTCATGAAATAATATTATATTGGTGGTTTCTCAATTTTGATGCTTGTGTCAACATTTTCCTGTTGTACAGCAGCTTGCTTGGGAAGTCTTATAAACTAATACTTTCTTTGATCAATCTGTGTTATGCTTGTTTGGTTTCCTTGAACAGGTCTAACGTGTGTGATTCTCTGCTGCCTTCTTCGGAAATGGGCCCTGCGAATGGTGCAAAGCCTAAGAAGAAAAGGAAAGTGCAGTTCAAGAAGGGAAAACATCTAGACTGTGATGGTAACGATTGCAGTAATGTCCTTCAAGAGGACAAAGCCATCCAACACGGTCCAGAGGCTGACAAATGGTCCAAAAAATGCCTGCGGAAAGTGAAGAAAATCAGAAAATGTTTACTCGTGCAAGTATTCCTCTCTAAGTTTCATTCATTTGTTCTAGAATAGTAAACATTGTATAGTCTAGTTGTATGTCCACAAGCTATCATCCTCTCTCTCTCTTTTTGATTTGACGACTTGTAAGATTGATTATCCATGCAGGGACAAGGGATCAAAAAAAGATGAGCAGAATTCAAAATTTTAGGATGAAATGGACAGTGAGGAGTGTTTTCAGATAAGCGAGGAAGAGTTTTTTAGAATGAACTTTTGGCCAGGATTTGTAGAATCGAGTTATGTCTGATTTTTGTTCTATTCGCGAAATTAAAAGGAATCTTCAATCTACTATTTCTCTTGAAAAGTCAAAAGTTGAGCACAGATGCGAGCAGCAAAGCAAGAAGAACACAATGGAAGAGTCTGTAGACATAACTGAATCAAATGATGGCAATGAATATGATTTATGGAATTCACTTGAAGAAATGGGAATATATAGTACAGAAAAATATTAACATATTTCAGCAGAAGAAAGAGACCGAATAATCAGCGTTTCTAGATCATTGAAGCCAAAAAATCTGTCATTCATGGTTAGCATATGATCAAGTAAAAGATGTTGTCGTCAAGTGGTTAGTTTTTGAACAAAATGTGGTTGTGAAGTTTGCTTTTGATCTATACTTAGAAGCTTGTTCTTTTTGTTTGTGCAGTATGTCAAATCCAAATTTGCTGGGAACTTCATAAACAATGGTGCCAAATCTATCAAAGTACATGCTTATAATGGAATAGAATTTTCTGTCTGAATTAGGTGGAGAGATCATGGCGGTTTCCTTTTGAGCAAGGGATGGGCACAAATTTCAGAGTACTATGATTTGAAGGTAGGAAATATTCGTATCTTTGAGACTATGAGAAAGGACAAAGTTCTTAAAGTCACAGTTTATGCATCAGAGTAAATTTATATTACTAGAGAGTAGCGTGTAATCAATAATGCCTAAATCAAAGTTGCAAAACTTCAGATCTATGTTCTCTTCATAGTATGGTCAGTTTAAAGGAGATTCAATGCTCAAATATGTTTTAGTAAACTTTCAAAGAAATTATGATAGATTAACTTTTGCGAGTGCTTTCACTTTGTTTGTAGTTCTTTAGATTATAAATGATTTAGATGATATGTATTGTGGCTAAGGATTTAGAAGAACACTGTTACGCTTGCAAATTTGGGATTTCAGTTTTTGTTACACTTGCAAATTTATGATTTCATTTTTGCATTCAACTGCACCTCTGTTTTCTGGAGTTGTATATTTATGTCTTTATGGTTAACTTCACTTCTGTTGGCTATGTATAATTATATTGACAACCTCTCTTGAAAAGTAAAGAAATCAAGTTACAGGAATCAAGAGTACTCAGAAACCGTATATCCAAAGTTGAAGGTTTCAGAAACTAACCACGTTTATAATTTTAAAATGTGAAGGTAGGTAATTGTTTTACAAATTTTTTAAATCGAGAAAAATTAGACAGACCCAATATCCATAAAAAAGAAGATGATGGCATACTTGGTAGCATATATTCAGTGTTAAACTAATTTGGTAAATGGAACTGGACCTCCCAATTTCGATAGGCAATTTCTAATATGCCTAATTCTAAAATCAGAGTTCGGTTTCACACAGAAATTTGAAACTAAACAATCATCCTTTAGCAGATAACATCTCAAATAATTCAGCAATTTGCTTTGTGGACCCTGCAGAACTCAAAGTTGATCCAGCTGCAAATGTATTTGGTTTATGTTTTAAGGACTCAAAAGTTAACAATTTAGCTAGACTGCTGGAGGATATTCCAGCTAAAGTTACATGTATTCAGCAATGCTCTATTAATGAATGAACATATTTTTCAAAAAAATAGGGCCAAATTACATTATATATCTCTCCAAATCTTTTCTCAAAAGTGTGTTTGTTTTTAGAAATTCATGAGAGAAAGAAAAGGAATCCTTAAAAAAATAATAACCATGTTGGTTAGCTGAATTTTACTTTTATTTATTATGAAATGGTGTGGAACATATTGTTCCTTAGCTAAGCTTGATTGACCTTTTTTATGTAATGTTGTGGAGAATAATGATTCTTAGCCAAGCTTGACATGTATTTTCATTATTAACTTATGTGATGGTATGTAGAATAATGCTCCTTATCTTAATTTGTCTTTGTATTTTTATTATTAACGTAAGCAAGCAGAGAGTAATATTCATAGCTTGCCTTGTATTTTTCATTGTCTTAGCTAAGCTTGCCTTGTATTTTCATTATTAACTTACGTGGTGGTGTGGAGAATAATGTTCCTTATCGTAATTTGCCTTTGGATTTCCTTTATTAACTCATGTAATGAAGCTGAAAGCAATGTTCCAAGCTAAACTCCCTTATTTTTATAAGAGTTTTTCTTGTATGGATTATCTGGGAGAATAGAGAAGTTTTATTTTCACTCGCAATTCCAAATGAAACAAAAAATAAAGTAGGAACGGGTTAAATATAAAAAGAAATTATGGTAAATAGATTTAATCAAAAATATTTTTAACAAAAGAAATTTTGTCTTTCTTTTCAAAACTCAAATAAGAGTAAATTAATTAAGTAAAATAGATAAGATTCATGTCAATAGATTCAATAAAGAAAAGTATTGTTAATAAAAATTTTATATTTCAAAACTCATTAGAGAGCCAATTGATTCAAAATCTCAGTTCTCAAGTTTTCATTTGATATTTTTTCTTTAGATTTTTTTTATTTAGATTTATTTAGTATTGAGTTGTTTGTCCCTAAAATTGTTAAGTTGTAAAAAAATATAGTCTTTATGAAAAGTTTAATTATAATTATTACATTTTAGATATATTTCGATAAATGAGATTTATTAGAATTACAAAAGGAGTAACTTTACACACACACACACATTGCCACGCTCCGATCTTGAGAAATTGACACGTGCCAAGTACCCTCAAAATTTGCCTTATTATCTTGGAACGTCTCCTAGAATCCTCAAAACTCACTAAAGTCATTCTTCATAACCAAATTACATACATAAATATATATTCCATTTGTTCAAATCACATCATCAAATAAAGTCATCTATTAAGTTTATCTTCAAAATTCTAAATCATAATTAACTTATAATAATATCCTTCAAAAATAAAATAATTTCTAAAAATACAATATAAATTTTCAAAATACAAATTTTGATAAGCTAGAAATGGACCTAAATAAAATAGGAAGTGAGCTAAAAAGATCCTACCGGAGGAGTTACAATTGCCCAAACGTCACACCACATCTAAATCTATGTGCACATCTCAATTTGACACTAAAGTGTGAAGGGAATGAGTACATAATACTCAGAAAGTAAATCATTTAAAAAGTAAATCATTTAAGTAATGATATTAAGATACTACAATGTACTGAACAAAAAAAAAAAAACTAATTCTTATTTCAAAACATATTTTTAATAAAATGTTAAGCTTGTGTTTTTTATTCATAAACAACTGAGTTGACCTCCTTTCTCATGTGTTATCCTGACTCAAGGTAAATATCTAAAATTATCAGTGAGTTTATTCATATAAAAATCGTATATTTATCACAAGAATACAAGAAATTTTTTTTAGACTGAATTGGCATGAAGCTTGGCTCGCAGAAAGAAGAATCAACGGGATAGGTTTGTTTTGTAGGGGTCGGCACTGGCAGCGAGAGAGTGAGATTCCTGGGCTTGCAAAGCAAAGTGAATGTGGTTGTCCGTTGGCCCTATAGTGGAATCAACCTTATCTAATGTATTTCGTGTAAGTTTATGCATTACTCTATCATTTCACTTATCAATCA
Organism: Swietenia macrophylla; assembly: GCA_032401905.1. Classification (NCBI taxonomy): domain Eukaryota; kingdom Viridiplantae; phylum Streptophyta; class Magnoliopsida; order Sapindales; family Meliaceae; genus Swietenia; species Swietenia macrophylla. The sequence goes on along the minus strand of CP135570.1, from coordinate 2,652,600 downwards.
ATTAAATGTTGATATGCAAGAAAATGAATATTATTCGTCTTATTGATATTAATTTAAGTAATCACATGATGATAATGATGATTGTTCTCATATTACTAATCACAAGTGGGCTTACCAAGAATATTTTCCACTTATAAAAACCCTATCTAATGCACAGATCACCCCCATGGCCTCTACATAGGTCCGTTCATTGGTTACTTCCTGTAACTATAGTAATAAGGACACTAACACCAATATTAGTCTATTGGTCGTATCACCCATAAATCAATATATAAATAAAATCATTTCAAATGTAACACATATACGACCCAAGGGTCACTCTCAAAAAAGTAAGCCCACCAATTGTACCAATACAACAATAGTATAATCAAAACTATTATATTCCAATATCTATTTTATAATTAAACAATTGTTAATAACAAAATATTTACTTCAAGAATGGTTTTGAAAAAATTTAAAATAATGTAACAATTTACTCATAGCTTAAAAAGGGTATAAACTTCCTTCTTTTTAATCTTCACGTTGGGTTTGTTCTTTGCATAAAGTATTAATGCCTAAATTGTATATATACAACACCATTAATTCTTAAATTTCAATTCAATAATCTTTTCTCTATAAATGATATGCATGCATAATGAATCTAATTCCTTAGATTGACACATAGATTAAAACTCAAATCTAGAAAAAAATAATCATATCAAGAATAATTAGAATTTTATTTGAAATCGACCTCTTAGAGTGTTTTGTTCAATTTAGGCAATTTAGAGTGAGAATTTTAAATATGCTCTACTTATGAATTAAACTAGACTTAATGAACTTTCTAACAGTTTTTGAGTCATTTAATTTAAAGATCATTTGGACATCCAAAAATAATTTAGAAAATTAATGATAGAATCTTTCTCTTTTCTCTCTTTTTTTTTTTCTTAAACATCAATTTTTTAATATAATAACTAATTTTTCTAAAGATTCCAACAACAACAATTTGCTCATCCATTTTTTGTCACTTTAACAATGTTTTTTTTTCCTTCTCAACATTTGGCCATTTGTGGAACTCACTCCCATAGAATTTTTCCAATTCAAATCCATTCTCATTTTGAGTTTGTAATCACTAAAATCAAATTTCTATCTTCAAAAATAACTATTTTGTATTATTCTCAAACTCTATGGCACAAATTTAAATCACAACACAACCAAATCATCCTCATCAAAAACCCATTTTTCAACTTTGAACAAACTAATCAAACAATTGAAACTCAAGAGAAACTCAAAAATTGTTGGAAACTCTTGAAATTTTGAAAAACTCCAAATATGGGTTTTTAGTTCTAACTCTAAATCTTACAAAATCGTAGAATATTTTTTCAAAGGAAGCAAGAAAGAGCTAAGGCATGTTTGATTTTGAAGAAAGCAAATAAGATTTGTGGTGAAAAATGAGGAAGAAGAAAATAAAAGAAAATTTTAAGAAGGAATGGAAGCTTGGTTTGGCAAAAGAGGGAGGAAAAAGAAAGATGGGAAGTATTGTTTCCCCTCACGTTCCTAGAAGATATGAAACAAAATGGTGAGATTTTACCAAAATGCCTCTCTTTTGTGTATGTTTTGATTTCATTACAATTTGATACCTAATCAACAATCAAACTTATAATATCTTTCAAAAAAATAAAATTAAATATTAAAACTCAAGAAATTAAAATATTAAGTGTAAATCGTATGTCAAAAATTTTATAATGAACGTTGATGTAGGAAAATGCAAACTTATGAGTGACATGACGAATCTATCCCTAGTGTTCGAAGCACGAGTGTTTCACACACACACACACACATTGAGAGAGAGAGAGAGAGAGAGAGAGAGAACGGTAAATACCTAAAGGTCCTTAATGATTTTTTTTGTATTTTAAAAAAATACTTAATTATATTTTCCTTAGTTTAAAAGATAATTCATTTTATTTTAAAAAAATTAATTTAACATTTTGAGTATGTACTACTATAGAAAATTTATAAATATAATATATATATATATATATATTAAAATATATCAATTATATGTTAAATAAGTCACATAATTAGAAATATATTCTTTACACGATTATTAGATGAGTTTATTTTAAAGGATGATTATTACAAAAATAATCTACAATAGTGAACTTCATTTATTATTGCTAAATTCAACTCTTACGATTGGCAAATACACCAAGATTCGTAGAATAATCTAATTGTACCTTGTGAACATAAAAGGTGCAATCAAGATATCAATAATATACAACAAATGAATTAGCAACACAAGAGGTTTAGACCTTGGAACACATGAAGTGTTGAAAGGTGTTTTATGTAAAAACTAAAATTAAATTAGTAAAATAAAATACGATAGAATTTGCTATATTATAGATAAATTAAAAGTAAATAAATCTCTAACTAATTGATTTAAATCTATTGCAACCAAATCTCGACAATGTATTTAATCAAAATAAATAATAAAGCAATTAAATAAATTCAAACACAAGAATTTGTTAACAAAGAAAAACTTTATGAAGAACTTTTTATAAAATAAAAATTCTCCAAACTGATAACAAGACCTATCAAAAATTTACTTGTTCAAGAAAGACTTAGGATCAATGATTTTTTTTTTTTTTTACAAAAACTTTTATAATTACCCATTAGATTGATCCATTTTGAGTAATCTTATTTTTCAAAACTTTAACTCTTTTTTAGCTCAATAGAATCCTTAAATGACATGTTGACAAGTTAAAACTTTTAATCACCAACATTTTGTAGAACTTTAAAAGTTTCTCAATTACATTTTAGAAAAAGTAACAATAATGAAAAGGTTCTCAAGACAAATTAATCATAAATCTTAAAAGACAAAGAAAAATTTGTGATTCTTTTGAAAGAACATAAGTTAAGAAGGCTTAAGAAAATTGAAGGAAGAATTTCTCTGCATAAAAAACTCAAAATCTCAAAAAAAAATCATCATAAAAAACTAAAATGCAACTTATGTATTTATATTTTGGCAGGAACGCTCGAGCGAAAGTCACACGAAGGTTAAGCGATCTGCCTAAGTAAATTCTCCATTTGAGCAGAAGTTTATTGAATATATACCCTAAAATCAATCATGTCATAAGGTTTAAGAATATCAATCCTTTTGTGCATATGCGCATGCGTGCGTGTTTATGTATTTGTGATTAGTAATAAAAATATTTACAATTAATTCAATGACAATTATTTCTTTTTGCATTTGTTGAGTTGTTATCCTTTAATTTATATACAAAATGAGATTTATGATGTATTATATGGTAAGGATGAAAAGTTGAGACTTATAAAGCTAAACTCATGGTAAAGGGTTACACTCAGAAATAAGGTATTGACTATGAGGAAAGTTTTTCACCAATAGCTATGCTAAAGTTCAATTGGATACTACTTGCTATTGCAACTTATTATGATTATGAGATATAGCAAATGGATGTAAAGACAGCTTGCCTCAATGGTTTCATTGTGTAAACCATATATACGCAACATATAGGATTTGTATCATCTATAGAAAATTATAAAGCATGCAAGCTGCATAGATCCATGTATGGATTAAAGTAAGCTTTTAAAAGTTAGAATATTTAATTCGATGATATAGTCAAATCATTTAGTTTCATCAAAAATATTGATGAAACTTTTGTCTACAAGAAGGAGATTAATAATGCCATCACTTTCCTTGTATTGTATATAGATGACATACTTTTCATAGGGAATGATGTAGATATATTAACTGAGGCAAAGTTATAGTTATCTAATGTGTATTCTACGAAAGATCTGGGAAAAACAACCTATATTTTATGTATTTGTCTTTATAGAGATAAAGTAAAATGTATAATAGGTTTTTTTTCAAAAATAGTACATAGAAAAGGTGTTGAAGAAGTTTAGTATGGATAACTTTTAAGAAAAGTTTTTAATTCTATAATCATGTTACTTATCTCTCAAAAAAGATAGAACTTAAAGAATAAAATTAAGCAAAAACGTATAAAAAGGATTCCTTATGCTTTGATAATAAGTAGTCTTCGATACGATGTGCCATATATAAGACTTGATATGGCATATACTATAAGTGTTACAAGTAGATATCAAGCAAATTCTAGAAAGCAGTATTGTATTATGATCAAAAGAATATTTAAGTACTTAAGAAAAATTAAGAATTTGATTTTGACTTATAAGAGTGGTGAATTAAAAATTGGAGATTACACAGATTCTAAATTTTAGTCATATGTGTATGATAAAAAGTCTATCTTTGCATTTATCTTTATCTATATAGGAAGGAGTTGTCAATTGAAAAAGTTATAAGTAGAATATTACAGCAGACTCTATTACAAAAACTAAATATATTGCTACTCATGAAACTACAAAAAAGGTTGTTTAGATCCATAAGTTCATATATGAACTCAGAGTGGTTCATTATATTCTTGATCTAGCATCTTTGTACTGTGATAATAATTGAGCTATAGTTCAGGCCAAGCAAACTAAATCTCAGTAGAAATCTAAATATATTTAGCATAAGATCACTTAATCAGAGAGTTTATTGCTAATAAACAACTAATCTTGTAGAAAACTCTGTTAATAAATAATGTATCAGATTTACTAACCAAGCTTGTGACACAAAAGCAATTGAATCACCATCTTAAATAGATAGATATTGGATACCACAGTAATTGACTTTAGTGCAAATGAGAGTTTGTTGAATATATGCCATAAAATCAACTATATTATAGAGTTTAGAGATATCAGTCCTTTTTGTGTGTGTGTGTGTGTGTGTGTGTGTGTGTGTGTGTGTGTGTGTGTATTTAATTAATTGTAAAAATATTTACAATTAATTTAATGGCGACTATTTCATTTTCATTTATTTAGTTGCTATTCTTCAATTTATATGCAAAATGAAATCCTATAATGTATTATGTGTCAAAATTCTATCTGCAAAGGACTGTAAATATGAGTACAAAATTTTTTATTTAAATAAATTTAAATTTGTTCCCACTTAAGGTAATGTCATTAGAGATAATAACATCATATGATCAGCATGTTTTGTTGTTGTTAATGATTAGTATACAATGCTAATAGTTGAATGATGAGTCTCGTATTAAAAGAACATAAAAATGGGTAATATGTTAAAGAACATCTTATTACACGTGACAAAATATGATAAATTATATAGGTGATTATCTATAATTTGTGATTCATCATATAATCATACTAGTATACCATTAATCCTTTGATTCAAGATATCATAATTGCCTTCTGTACTAAGGTACATTATTCGTTTGTTTATATTGCACTAGCTGAGCTATGCTTGATGAAAAAAAAAAAAAGCTTAATGACAATTTGTTCTTATTGTATGAGGAAAGATAACAATCAAAATAGAATCTGCTAGTTCAAATAATTGAGTTTGAGATCCTAGATGAGATTGTTATCTACGAGAATAAAATATGTAACCAGAGCATATGATGTCTAAAAATGAGTTTTGTGGATACGTGAATCTTGAATATGATTAAATTTTTGATCTTATGATCAAGTTAAGGGTTTGATAACTTTATGGCCCATATTCAATCGGGATTTAATAGTAGATGAATTTTACTACACGTAAGTATAACTATAATAGGTTCATTTAAAATTACATTTTTTGTATTCAAAAGTTATAATATCTTACCAGAAGTCACTCATGATCATTAAAAATTTTAGTTATAATAAATTATATCAAAATATTATAAATGAGTTTCTATATGCTCATGTCTAATAGATAATAAACTTAAGGAGTCACACAAAATAGCCAATAGACTGACGATGAATAAAATATATCATTAAATTAGTTAATGATATTTTTTGTATTAATAAAAATTATAATAGTTTTGATTTTTGATTGGATAGATATTATATTATTTTGAATAAATTTTTCAATTAATGCGCATTCGCACTTTCAACATTAGAACATTCTTCATTAATGTTTAGTGTACACAAACACAATTTGGTAGATTAATGAAAGATAATTAAATCTATGTTTTATGTTAATTAATAGATATGATTAATAGAAGATAATTAGAGCTATGTTTTAGGTTAATTAATAGATAAATTATTTATTTGTTTGGTTGTTTATTAATTGATTAAATCCTTTTTAGACAAGTGGATTGTTATGATTTAATCTCTCTTTAATACATAGACGGCTTAAATTATGCCGTATTAAAATATCCACCAAGTAAATGTGTGGCATATGGATGATGAAGATTAACATAAATTTTACACACATGGTGGGTGGAGATTTAATTACCTTTTTCATTTGATAATTCACCCATGTGAACAAAATAAATGTCCATATTTTTGCGAAATGTTTATCCATTAAATAAAGTAATAAATTGGCTTGATTTAATAAAACAAAAATTGTTTTATTTTGGCATAAAAGGAGCATGAAAATTTCTTGTATATGCGAAGCTTGAATTTGATTTCCTTCTCTGCTACTGCTGCTTAACAGCTTCAACGCCTGTATTGCTCTTGAGAGTTTGGCAGTACGAAAATTGAAAAAAAAAAAAACAAAAAAAAGTTTTTTGGTGTTTTCCGTGAAAATAATCTGTGTAATTGGTTGGTTTCTGCGGCTGATGACACTGCTAATTGTGGTGTTGTTAAATAGATGAAAAAGTTGCTTCTTTCTTCAATTTTATCTTACTCGATAGTGTTGCAAAACATGGCTTTCGGTGTCGTTGACTTGCATTATTATATTATTCATAGGATTTTCAACTCAAATAAACTAAATTACCCATTAATCACCTTCATTTTTTGTTGTTGTCTCCTCGTCTTGAAATATCATTTGCACATGTCATCGATTATAAACAAATGCGTGCAATTTATCGTCTCTACCAACTTTCCTACAAAGTCAACATTTTAATTAAATTTAATTAACATTATTGGATTAAAATTTCACGTAATTAATTATGACTATGTTTATTAAATGACAACATACCAATAAAAAGTTGTAATTTACCTTTTTCTTAGCTCATATGTAGTTTAAATATAATTATATTGAAGTACTTTATGTCTTTTGCGAAGCCAGGTAAGGTAACCAATTTTAACATAATTTTTGGTCAATAGTTTTGCATAATCAGGAGTTAATTTATTAAGCTCACAATAACAAATATTCAAATGCAATGCATTCAATTTGTGACATAAATTTGCAAAATCTATCATTTTGTTAGACATGACATGTGATAAGAGCAATGAGACGTATTTTAATTTGCTCCCTTTAGGGTTTTGATTGAGTCTTGGTCTTGGATTGTTTCTTCTTTGTTTGGTTGTTTGAATTCTGTGATTCAAAGAATTTTTATTTTCTATAATTGGTTTTGCTAGTTGGATATTTTTTGTTTGCTTTTAAGAAAATTTAGGAATTTTATTTTTGAGATTAAATTTGATCATTAATGATTAATAGAATTATTAAGAATAAATCATGATTAATGAAAGTGCTGTTAAAATTGCGAACCTTTCGTTAAATTAATTGATGTAATATTATAATATTAGAAAATAAAATTAAAGAATAATTATGTTAAACCAACTTATGAACCAATATAAATAAAAAGGAAATTACCGAAGAAAGCAAATAACTAATGCCACTCATAGGACTAATAAAATACATGCAAGTGTCTTTCTACTTTTAAATATTACAACCCATGTAAGACACTTGTCAAAACTCTAGCATCCACAGACAAAATAGTGCATGCCATCAACGAAAAATAGGATGACAAATTCTACCAATCATAATTTGCCACCTATGGCAACACTCCTAGATTCAAACTTTATCAGCAAAAATTAATTTATTAATTTGTAGAATTGATATATGGTAGTGCTATGTAGATAAAAAAAAGTCATGTCACCTTCTTTAACTTATTACCTTCTTGTATTATTATTAGAAAATTTATAGGAGAAAATAATTTACATGTATTCTGGATATGATAGATAATATATTGTAATTATATACAATTCTTTTCTAAATTTATATAGTGCAAAAATCTCAGAATGATTAAGAGAGATGGGAATAAAAATATATTTTATGAAATACCATAAGATTGTTATATTATTATAAGTAAAAATATATCTTATTTATAAATGAACTTGATAAGGATCAAAAATATATATTGATTTTGTATTAATTCATTGGAATAAAATAATATTAAATAATCTAAACATCTATGATAGTAAATTCAAATGTTGGTTTTTTTATGAATATGCATGAGTTTATTGGATTATTTTCCTTCTTTTATTACATATCTGCTCAAGCAATTGTACCAATGTGCCCAATTTCAAGAAACTAGAATATATATATATATATATATATATATATACACACACACAAGCTTTTAAGTTATGCATATATTTAAAATGTCACTACATCTATAAGAAGTATATTAAGTCTTTACTATTGAACTTATTAGAAGTAGGAATACAATTATATCTATAATTAAAAAATATGTTTTATTAAAATTAATTTTAGATCTCTGTGAGAAATTTTGAGTAATGAATCACACTTTATATTTTTTTTATTTTATTATTTTCATTAAGTTTTCTTACAAATATCATTTGCATTCAACCGCTTTGATATCTTCAAGTGTTTAGATTACAGGTGTAAATACTTTATATTTAGTAAGAGAAGTTAATTCTGTTTGAAATATTTAATTTTACAAAGGACATCATGCATTTATTAACATTTATCAATAATTTATGAGTAAATCATCCCTTCTGATTTTAGTAATTATTATAAAAGATAGTATACTATTGATGATTATTTCATCACAATTGTATATTTCTCTTATATATACATATTTTGTAGATTTTAGTTTTTGTTTTTGAATTCTTATGTCTCTAAAAAAAGTAATTACATCTTTAGAAATAAATGTCACTTCAAGAACATGTATTACTTTAAGGATAAATATTACTTTGAGGACATGTGTCATCACTTTAGTAACATATATGTTTTCAGAGACATGTATCGTTTTAAAGATGGATATCATTTTAGGAACATATATCACTTTAGAAACAAATGCTATTTCAAGAATATCTTTTACTTCGAAGAAAAATATCACTTCAGGAATATTTGTGTCGCCTCAAAAACAAATGTCACTTATGGTTATATGTCGCTTTAAAGATAAATAACTCTTCTAAAGCTAATGGTTTATAAAATATAAGTACATTATTACTTGAGCATTATTTTCCATAGGATCTTAAATTTTTTAATTTTTTCTTTTGTAAATAGTATCTTCTAAATTAACTGGTCTACTATATTTTTGATGTGTCATAAATGATTAATTTGTTATCTTATGATTGGATTATTTTTCAAGAACAATTACTTAGGTTGATCTATTGACAACTAGAATATATAATTTGGACACTTTTATATCATTAGCGAATGCATTTAATTATTAATTTACAATATGCTAAAATTGCATTATCTTTTGTACTTCATTTCCAAATTGATTATAACGAGGATTCAGGCACAATAATTATTTCCAAATAAAGTTTAGACTTTATTTAAAAAGAAGTTTCATTTCTCTAATGGTGGAAAAATTATCTCATCGAAATAATTATCCATAAACATGTGGCAAATAGATTATCTATCAAGGATTTAAGATATTCAATAAAAAAAACGAGTTAAAACCAACGACGTTGGGATCCTATTTTAGTACATTATGAATGAATTTGAGAAACATATATAGCACAACAAAAAACACATAGTTCAGAAATATCAAGTTGATGACCGCGTATAAATTACAATGGGAGTATTGATAATAAGCAATAAGTCTTAGATAGGTTAATGTCGCAATATTAAAATAGTATGCTCCCATGCATAAATTGGTAATTTAATTCATAATAATGAAGTTCAAACAATTACTTCAAGTCATTCATTGAGTAATTTAAGTAATTCATGTTGTGTACAGATGCTCTATATCAATCCCACTGATGTACAATAGTCATCAAAATGTCTTGAACTAATTTCACTAACATTATCAAGATATATAGTCTTAATTGGTAATAAGTAAATTGCACTCTTAATTTAATAATCTATACAGGCAATTTAATAAATATAATATTATGGATAGATAATAAATAAACATATAACAAATAAATGAATACAACAATTAAAATTATAAAATAATAAAATGATCTTTTAGGTAGGTGAAGAGGACCACAAATTGTACCTTGAAATCTCTATAAAAATTATTTATACTTAAAATCAATTATAAAATAGGATGTTCTAACTACCAGTTTTTCTTAAAAATTAATAGTACAAATATTCTCATTTAAACAATAGAATCTTCCCATTCTTTAATGGTATTTATAAAAATTTTTAATAATTTTATGCATCATCATAGATTTTAGATAATTAAGATGGCTCTACTATAATACAAGTATTTTCGGATAAATGAACTTTTGGTTCATTATTGTATAGTTCTTAATTATATTTATAATTGTGTAATATAACTTAGATGATAAAGTTAGAAGTTTTTTCAAATATATAATTTTTGCTTAAGTAATGTAAAGATACTCTACATTATTTTTATTTAGTTTATATAATATCTATTTTGGCAGACATACTTAAATATTAGCATATTTCTTTTGATTAAATATAAGGCATTATTAATACATAATGTTGTTTCATTTGCTACAATGATTACAATTCTTCTATATACTTTAACTATTTTACCTTTGTTTTAATATTTGTAAAATTCAAGAAATATTTCTTATTTTAAAGAATAGTGTGCATAATTGAACTATCAACTAAACATATATTCTTAATTTTTTTTCAGGAGAAATAATTTATTTTTATCTATACCTTTTGATTGAAGAAAAACTTTACATTAGTGATTAGTAAAATATAAATCTTAAAATATGTTTGATATAATAACAAAAAGAGTTAAGATGGATTATATATTTATATAAGATGTAATAGTTAAATTGTAATTTAGATCAATTACATTTTTTTTAATTAGAGGCACCAAGATGAAAAAAAAAAAAAGATTGATTAGATATTCATTATTAACAAAATTTGCCTCATCTTTCTTTTCTTATACTTTAATAGGTGTTTGGTAAGACTATGTTAGATGTTTTGATATATAACCGGTGTTATGAAATGATTTTCACTATCTAAAGTAACAATTATTATATAATTGTGCAGAAAAACTTTTGAAGGATCAGAATTAAAATTATACAAATTTTAAAATTTTATTCAAACAAATTTAAACAACAAAGCATAAATAACAAAATTATACCCCAACTTTTTATGATCCGAAATAGCTCGCTACCTCTAACTTACTTCTAGGCATATCTACAAACCACTAGCTCGATGACAGTTTTTGTATCACCATTAGAAAGACTACTTTTTTAGAGCTTTTACTTTAATTTCATAAACCAAGTTTGTGGCGTTTGTTTAGAGAGAAAATTTGCTAGAAATTTTCTGTTCTTTTCTTTCTCTTTTCTTTTTTTGCTTTTCTTTCTTTTTCTCTACTTTTTACCAACCTTTAGTGAAAAACTTGGATAGGTTGCTTTAACCCATTAGTCAAATTTTCATGCTTTTTTTTGGCTAAAATAAAATAATTTTTTATTATTTTAATTATGCCAATTAATTACCTTAATCATAGACATACCTATGGCAACTTTTAATTATATATTATTTTATCACATGAATGAATCATCAAATAATAAAAGTGATTAAATCTCCACCTTCCATGTGTATAAAATGTGTTTTAAACTCTATCATCCATTTGTCACACATTTGTTTAGTGGATATTTTCACACTTAGCATAATTTAAGCCATCCATGTGTTAAAAAGAGATTAAATCATAACTATCCACTTGTCAGGAAATAATTTGCTTAATTAATTAATTAATAATTTATCTATTAATTAATTAATATAAAATATAGCCCTAATTATCTTACTTTTAATTTGCCAAATCATATTTGCAGTATACCAAAAATTAATAAAAAACATTTCAACATTACGGGTAGTAATGCGTGTCAGTTGAAAAATTTATTGAAAATAACATAATAGTGATTTGATCAAAATATTGGAGCTACTTTAATTTCTATTAATTTAAAAAATATCATAAGTAATTTAATGATATATTTTATTTCTCATTAGTTTATTAGCTATTACGTGTGATCCTTTAGAATCATCGTGTACTGGATATAAGTAGATACGAATTTATTTACACATTTCAATATTATTCATTATAACTGAAGTTTTCAATGATTATGAATGACTTTTATCAAAATATTATAATCATTAAATACAAAGAATGTAATTCTGAATGAATTTATTATAGTCACACTTATATATAGTAAAGTTCTTCTGTTGTCAACTCTTAATCAAATGTAAGTCATAATGTCATCAAACCTCTAACTCAATCATAAGATTAAGAATTCAATCATGTATAGGATTCGTATATCCATTAAACTTATTTATGATAATTATGTACTCTATCCAATAATTTAATTCTTGCGTATTACAGTCCCACTTAAGATCTCAAACTCAATTATCTGAGATAGCAAATTCTATATTGATCTTCATCTATCCTTATATAATAAAAACATATTGTCATTAAACTTTTTTCACGAGACGTGCTAGCCTAGTGTAATATACATAAGTAAATGATGTGTTTTAGTGAGAAATTATGATATCTCAAGTCAAAAGATTAATAATATATTAATACGGTTGCGTGATGAATTATTAACTGTAGTTAATCACCAATGTTATTCATCACGTTTGATCACGTTCAGTAATACATTTTCTAATGTAGAGATGGTAATTTTATTTGTAAATTCGCAAACCTCTACTAATCACCTATCATGGGAAGAAGTTAGTATGCTTCTTAGCAGGATTGGGATAGATTTAAAAATAAAAAATTAAAATCCACAATAGGCTTGGGACGGGTATGGGTATGAGTAAAAGTTCACAAATATCCCAACAAGTATTTGCAGATATTTAATTTTTAATTTTTTTATTTTTTATTCATTATTATAAGACTCATAATAGGTGGATAATAGTTACAAGTAAATAAATTAAATATGTGAATTTAGTAACTATTATTTTAGACTTAAATTTTGAAAACTTTTATTTTAAATTTATAATATTTCATGTATAAATTTATAAATAATTATGTATTATCCTTATAGAATTGTTGTGATCAATTAAATTTTATGTTGAATGTACTTAATATTTTATGTAAATTATATATTTTATTTTAAATAATGCTAAAAATTTTAATTAAATAATTTATAAATTTAACTTTAATATTTAATAATATTATAAGTATAGTTTGAAAATACAAAAAAAAAAATCTGTTAAAAAGGTTTAGCAATAAAATATTAAACCTATTGTCAGTTTGGTATTAAATTTTTTTAACAAATATGAATATGGGTTTAAAAGTATTTGTCCCAAACTCGTACCTCTGCTCTTGTAACATGAGACTTGTCACCAAACTAGTAGCACTGTATACTAATTAATCACAACAATAAAAATATGCTAATCATACAACATTATTATTCTAATGATAATATCTCAACCAAAAATAAATTTGGATATAATTAAATCAAAAACTCTTCACTTATATTTATAACTCTTTGCAGATAGAATTGTAACATATAATACATTATGTGATCTTATTTTACTTATAAATTAAATTAAAGAATAGTAATTATACAAATATAAAATAAAATAATTGTTATTAAATTAAATGTAAACATTTTTATAATTAATAACAAAAGTATATGTACAAAAAGGATTGATATCCTTATACCTTATGACATAATTAGTTTAAGGTATATTTTCAATAATTGGTATGTGATTTATATCATTTTATACTACAGTGATGACAATTATTGTGATACCTTTAAAATTCTACTTTTAATTGTTATATATATATTTTTTATGTTTGTCATTGAGAATATTTATGACCATAATATGCCCTATTTTATCATTTTTAAAATATTTATTCACCTTTTCTTCTAGAAATGGTAAAAAAATAAATAAATATGATTTATAATAAACAGAAGATATAAAAGTAACTTCAAATAATTTTAAATCTATACTCATTAAAGTTATTGAGGTAGTACCTCATTAATGGTATAAAAATAAAGAATGTATTTTATAGAATATCCTTTTTTAATGACATTTATATAACACAATTTCAGGAATAAAGTATTTATACAGAAAATTGAGTTGTATTGAATAATAGTTTTGCAATCTCTCATTATTGCGAAGTATTTCATGTTATTACTTTGGAGTAAATAGATCCCTTAAATAATCATAAGCAAACTCAATTAAAAAAAAAACCGTCAACTTTTAATTTTATCCTGTAAGATTTTTTTATTTTTTAATTTTGGACATTGCCTTCTAAACCTATGGTATTGATAAATATATTTAAAACTTCAAATTCATGATATTTTATAAATTTATAATTTTAGATTAGTCTCATAGTTGATATTTAAATTTAGACTTTTAAATATATTCCGAACCTCAAATTCATATATAATTTGTAAGTTAAAACCTTATATTCTAATCTCATAATAATATTTAGATTTTCAAGTTGCAACTTTAAAATTATTTTCAAAACTTCAACTTCTAATTTAAAATTCAAAACTTCTAATTATGATTTGAAAGTTGCATACTAGAACTTCATGTTTTACCTAAACTTGTACTTATGAACTCCAAGTTTGATTAATAAGATCAATTTTTAGAACTTTAAGGTCCAAGTATTTCTTTAGTCTGCAAACTGCAAATTGCAATAATAACATGTAGCAATATCTTGTATCAAATTTTCTTGCAATTTTGGAATGTTCAATGGAAGGAACACGAGCTACCACAGCCAACAATGGTTTTATAAATATATAATTGCCGGTTTGATGGTACTAATTAGCATTGAATGAGTACAAAATTAAAAATTAAGTATTTATTTAAGTTTTGGCTATTAACTCTAAATGTACACCATATTCAATTAACATTATTTTTAAATTAGTACATAAATTGTATAATAAATAAAATGATATGTAAAATTCTTTAAAGATATAACATTAAGTATTTAAAAAAAAAAATTTAAGAAAGTACTAAAGAAAAATGTTAAACTGTATAAATACTTGCATATTTTTCTTTTTTAACCAGACTTCAGCTAACTTTAGGTACTAGTCAAACTTGCAATCAATTTTGCAAATTTAACCGACCACTATTTAGAAGAATGGCAGCATTTGCCGTCCACCTCCTCCTAAATAGGAGTTGCATTAAAAAGGATTCCATCCCCACCTAACTCAACAAAACTTTTTTTTTTTTTTAAAGGAATTTCCCATGCTCATAATTAGAGTTCAAACTGCACCTCACTGCGGGCCTCATTCTAATTTTGAATTGTATCCATTCAATTTGAGGTTAAATCTGAACAGGAATTGGGCGGTCTAAGTGGTAAAATCACTTCGGCTTAAACGGATTTAATTGGTTTCTTGTAATATTAAAAAATGAAAAAACCGAAACAAGGATTGGAGAAAATCCCTGTGCTAGGAGTCTTGGACAAGGCCATGTTTGTTCAAATTTCAAAAGAAATCAACAATAACCGACCAGTGGGCTTACCAACTGGGCCACTTAACCTTTCGTAGGCCCAAAACGATAGCCCTACGTAAAAGGCGGTTGCTGTTAACAAAACAAGCAAGAAACCCAAACAAATTACAAATTAAAAAAAAATCTAACTCGAAGGAGACACTGAGAGGTAGTTGTAGTTCATGAAGCGGGCATTTCCAGGATAAGAGAAGATGCAGACTCTGGTTCAACCTTGTAAGTCTTTCACACTCAGTCTTTTCAGCTCTTCATCACTACCACCGAACTCTTTTAATTTTGTACAAAACGCCAACACAAAAAAGGCACTCCAGAAAACTAGGAAATTTCACACGTTTTCTAGTCTTGGCTCACCTAAAACCCTTGCGCTTGCTGCTATTTTTCCCTTTTTGAGGAGCACCCAGATTGTGTTGTGCTGTCAAAATGATGTTTTTGATGATTTTTCGGGTGCCCAATTGCCTGAAAAGGTTGAAAATGAAGGAGTTGATGAAAATGAAGTGCTTGGGCTTCTAAATAAGCCTGATTTGGTGCCTACAAGCAATGGGGTTGCTTTGGAAGCTGATAAAGGATCTGAAAAACCCGATAAAGAAGAAGCTTTAGCGCCTTTTTTGAAGTTCTTTAAGCCTAGAGATTCAGTGGAAGAAACAGAAGAAGAGCAAAGTGACTTAAGGATTTCAAGTAAGAATATTGAAGTGAATAATAAGGTAGAGGAAAATAAGAAGGTTAGTGTGGAATATTATGAGCCAAAACCAGGTGATTTTGTTGTTGGTGTTGTGGTTTCTGGTAATGAGAATAAGCTTGATGTGAATGTTGGGGCAGACTTGTTGGGTACCATGTTGACGAAGGAAGTGTTGCCTTTGTATGACAAAGAGATGGAGTATTTGTTGTGTGATTTAAAGAAGGACGGTGAGGAGTTTATGGTTAAAGGGAAGATGGGAATTGTTAAGGATGATGATACAATAAGCGGGGCCTCGAGCCCAGGGAGACCTGTGGTGGAGACTGGAACTGTTTTGTTTGCTGAAGTTCTTGGGAGGACTCTAAGTGGTAGGCCATTGCTTTCTACTAGGCGGCTGATTCGAAAGATGGCATGGCATCGAGTGAGGCAGGTTCTTTTCTCACTTTTTCTTATAGTCTGGCAGATTTGTAAGTTTGGTGCAGAATTTATAAGCTCGCTGAATAACTTGTTATTGCACATCTACTAGATATGTGTTGTATTATTATGGTTTGAATTGTACGGCATTTCAAGATAATTTCATTTTAAAACATGAGACACTTTTGATTTGTTTGCAAAAGTTGAAATTCGTGATCATGTGCTTTCTTAATTTGTTTATTTTGTCTTTGCAACCTTGTAACTGCATGCATTTAACTTCTGGTCAATGCTAGGATGTCTTGTAAGCAGTTAGTTTATTGGGTATTTTTGATCAATTTACCACGTCTTGGACAGATAAAACAACTCAATGAACCAATTGAGGTTAAAATTACAGAGTGGAATACTGGTGGCCTTCTTACAAGGATTGAGGTTTGTTGTTTATTTGTTTGATTATCATGCACGTGTATCTTAGTTTTGATCACTTTCAAATTTGGTTTTGCAGGGTTTGCGAGCATTCCTTCCCAAAGCTGAGTTGTTGAATAGAGTGAACAACTTCACTGAGCTGAAACAAAATGTAGGTTAAAACTTGTTTAGCCTTTTGCATTGTGCTGCTGTAAGATCCTTAATTGATCATTATTTTTGTTTTGACACATATGGCTTTTACCCATGAGTAGTGATTACTATCATGTGTCTTTTTATCACATTTATCTGTGAATAACACTTGACATATGTGTTAAATTCACAATTTCCTGCTGACACTTACACTGTTATATGTTATATTGTCTAAAACCTGATAAGAGATCTGTTATATTTGAGCTAGACTTCATTTTTTTTAGTTTGTGCCCCTGATTATTGAAGACTAACTCTTGAATTGGCTAGTATTCAGTGAGCACATTATAGGGAGAAGCACTTGTAAAATATCATGCTCCGAGTCTGTAATACAATATACATTTCCAACAGTGAGTGATTTGTTGAGGCATTCTTATCAATGCAATACCGCTTGTTTGTTGGTGAAGGTAAGGAAAAAATGATTCCCCCCCCCCCCCCCCCCCCCCCCCCCATTTCTATAGAGGGTATCTACCTTTGGGCATTAGCTAAGTTGCAAAGGAGTTAGTGGGTATGGGTCTTAGATTCAAAACTTACCAATCAAAAATAATAGGAAGTAAGAGAGATAGTGATGGAGAGGAGTTGAATTTGTCCCTACGTATGTTTTCACAGATGTAATGTCCCAGTAAACTTGATGGAGAGGAATTGAATTTATCCCTACATATTTTTTTCGACAAGTAATGCCCTTGTAAACTATGTCTTGCCAATCATGTTTCTTCTGATCACCTTTACTTAATTGTTTAATCAATTTTTTTTGGTTACTTATGTGTAATATTTGTTGAGTAAGGTTCCTCTCTTTATTGTTTTTGATAATTAATTATCTATTAAAAGATCACTTCTTTTAACTAATGCATTCACTTAATTTTCTGTATGCGAAAATCATCTTGCACGTGCGAAGCTCCTTACTTCTCTTTAGAGGTTCTACACATACACACTGGATATATTCATTAGTTTGCGCTGCATTTGTGCAATCTGCATTCTTTTTGAACATGTGGTGGTGGTGGTGGAAGGGATTACTTGAACAAACTATGATGAATAATTGCAGTTCGACAAACTGAAATAAATTCATAAAATGTTGCTAAATTAGCTAAGATGTTACCTTCTTTGTATTTTTCTAATTTGTTTTATTTATCTCAATATATGCTTCTTATTCATTGATGGTTTGTTGGTGGTGTAGGTGGGGCGGCGAATATATGTGCAAATTACTCGAATAAATGAGGCTAATAATGACTTGATATTGAGTGAAAGAGAAGCTTGGGTCAGTGTTAAAGTGGCATTTTGCCAATTGTATTTGTATTATGAATTTTTGGTTCACAGTTACAGTTCTCCTGGAAAAAAGAAAACCTTGCTTACTTTGCCATATATTGTTACAGGCTATGTTAAACCTTAAGGAGGGAACACTTTTAGAAGGAACTGTTAAGAAAATCTTTCCGTACGGAGCCCAGATAAGAATAGGTGATACGAATAGAAGGTAAGTATGATATAATATCCAGTTAGCCACTCATTCTGACACTGAGTCTGTTGTATATTGCTCTTTAATTGGCCATCTTAGTTTATTGTCTTAAGAAATGCGTGAGAAATTGTAATTGCTGATATTAGATCAGTGAGATCTAGAAAACAGGAAAATTGAAAGATAGCAAGTGATTTGAAAAATGAAAATGGTTTTGTTTGAAAACATCTAGGTGTAAAAAAGCACTAGAAAAGGGTTTTGAAGAGGCAACTGAGGTAATGACTTAGTGATTCACTGAAAGAAGAAAAAGAGATGATGACTAATGACATAAGAGGATATGTATAGCATGAAAAGGTAAATAAGTTGACTAGCCAGTTCCTTAAAGGCTTATTCCCTTTCTTTTGGCATCTAATATTCTGTGAAGATGGGATTCTTGTACTCTATGTATTCTTTTGAATATCATAAACTAAGCTCTTAAAATCTATGCTGCCTGTGCTGCCGAATATTTTATGTGAAATGACCATTGTAAAGTGTAGATTTACCAAGGCTTCACTCTGTAGCTCCACTCTATATGGCTTGAATATATACCGATTTTCAGCATCATCTGATCGGAGAATGTTTGTCTATGTATGTTTATTAGTGGGCTGTTGCATATATCCAATATGAGCCGCATGCGAGTTACTTCTGTTAGTGACTTACTTAAGGAGAATGAGAAGGCTAAAGTTCTTGTTGTGAAGTCAATGTTTCCTGGTAAAATATCTCTCAGGTAATTGAGAACTGGCTTGTTAGGTTTTTCAGTTTGTTCCATCCAAGTTTGATTCATCAAATGTCTTTCCTAAACTTTATCTTTTGAATATAATACTTCACTTACCACCTTAATTCCTATCTTGATTTATACTTCATATCTGCTTGCAGTGACCTGGAAATATAGTTTCTGCTTTACTTAAATATGTGGAAAGACTAAATAAAATTTGTAGATTCTTATCTTGTCAAATGTTGGAAATATTCATTGTTGGCTGCTCTTGATTTCTGGTAGGGAAACCTTCCCAGCCTGAAGAATTCTCCATTCTTCTATTTTTGTTAACGTTAAAAGAATTATTTGGTTCACTTGATAATTATAATATGCTGAAAAGCTCTCCTTTGTGCTAAAATCCTTTAAATAGACCCAACAAATGGTATTTGAGTATGGAGAATTTACAAAGATGAAAACAGATACGAGGAAATAATGAACTGAATTTGTTAACTTTGTATAGAGGTAGCAAATGTGTTGTGCCGTGCCCCCGACCCATTAAACCTATTCGTGCTTCATGCCATGCTGTGTCATGCTAGTCAGTGGGTTTTTCTATTTTAATCTTTTGAATATATTTTTTAAAAAATTTTGATTAAATAAAATTATCAAAATATCACTATACTTGACTTATATTCTTCTATTACTATGTATGTTGTTAATTCTTTCTAATTTTAAAATTATTTTAAAATATTTTGATTAATTATTCGTGCATTTGTGCTGACCTACGTTCTGGCGCATTGGGTTTGTGTGCCTAAAATGTTAGCATGGCCCGAGCCCACATGCTGTTCCGTGCCAGCCCAACCCATTTGCTGCCTCTGCTTTTGGATCAAAATTACATTTGTTTTAACTGTTTTTTGCATGGCATTGGGTTGTATTATTTCCTCCATGGATTACTCTACTTCTTACTCATAGATAATATTTTTTCTTAGGTTAAGTACAACATCACTAATATTCATTTGTATAAGGAAATTTTTACTGATGCCAAATTGTTGCATTTAGTATTGATCGATGACAATTTCACTCATGTTGCAGTATTGCTGAACTTGAAAGTGAGCCCGGCCTATTCATATCAAACAAAGAGGTGGATATAATTATCATGTTTATCTCTTTATCAAGAGAAATTTAGTCTGTGGCTGTTAATTGATTTATGGAACTCACCTGATATTATTTTCACATTCTTTTGATAGAGAGTATTTTCTGAAGCTGAAGAGATGGCAAAGAAGTACAGGCAAAAGCTGCCCGCTGTTTCTGAAAGTCTCAAGTCAGTCTCCCCTCCCACCGATGCCCTACCTTTTGATACAGAAGCGAATATGTGTGCTAATTGGAAGTGGTTCAAATTTGATAGCAACGAATGAATCAGGTTAACCCTTAAGCTTGAATTTTCATGCTGCCAAATTGTAAAATCTGGAGATGTAGGTCTTATGACTCTCTCTCGCCAATGCACATGGAACATAACATGAAAACGAGAAGAATCTCATTTAAGGTCATAGATCTCATGGAGTAACAGTTTAAAAGAAATCAGTTTTGTTGCTGAAGTATTCTGCATTTCAGATCAAAATTTATCAGGCAATCAAGAGAAACAAGAACATGATCATAATTCACAGCCTGAAATGTAAACTCCCTTGTTTGATCATACCCACTGTCGTACATGTATATCAGGAATCATACATTCTTTTTCAGTAATGCCAATTCCATATTGTTTAAGAATAACTATTTACCCTTGTCGTTTTCTTACCATGTTTCCAATCTTTCCCGCTGGTCAACAATGAGTAAGCATGATTCTACATGTTCAATGTTACAAGTTTTTACATGTTAAATTACAAGTTTGAGTCGTGTGTATGATATTATAGTAGGACATAGATAGCTAGCTTGCGTAAGCCTTGAATGTGAGAGGATATAAAAAGGAAATAGAAATGTATCTTGGTCGGTAGGAATCCAGAAAAAGAAGTCTTGAAAATTCCAAGTGGAAAGTTGTCATCAGACTTTTGATAATGAGGAAGGCAGTGGTTCTCTCTTTCTTGTCTTCTACATATTTTCTGTTCGCTTACTATTTATTATTTCTTTAGTTCATACAATATAAACAATGGTATCCAAGTGAACAACTTGATACACCCTACTTAATTAGTGTTTTGGGCTCCATGAATTTAATGAAAAACAAAATGCCATTAAGTCAGCCTTGGTGGTAGAAATACCATTGTCTATGCCTTTGTGGTGGAAAAATCATTGTCTATCTTCTATTTGGTAGCTAAAGATTTCCATTTTCATTTTCATTAATGTCAGGGATACACAATTTATTTCTATAAATTAATGTGATAATATTGTACTGTTAGCCATAAAAATAATAAAAAAATATGATAATGATATAATATTATCACATCAATTAAATAAGTTAAATTTATTTTTACAAATCATTTTCAAGTTCTTCAATTGAGGATTACTTTAGTTGGTAAATTTTTTTAAAAATAGTACTGAGAATTTAAATTTCAAATTTTATTTCTATTCAAAAGTATACATGTGTGATATGATATTGCCTAAAGAATAATAATTTAGGTGAAAGAATGCTAATGATATATATATATATATATATATTACACAAATTAATAAATGAAAAATAAGAAACCAATTTATTTTAATTTAATATTAGTTAAAAAAAAAAAAGAATTGGCAAAACCTTAAAAGAAGTATGAGAATTACAATTGAATGGCTACAAGAAAAAAAAATAATGCTAAATTATAACTTTGAGGAGATTTTACTAAGATGTAAATATAAATGAAATAAATTAAAACAATGGAGTGTGCCTTTGCCTTCATTAGGGGGCCATGTTGTTTGCTTTCACAAAAAACAAATAATTAATGAAGTTAATGTTTTACAAAATAAAATAAAACTATAAAATCAATAAAATCATGTATAAATAAATAAATAAATTTCATGTTTCCCATTCCAAATCCACTTTGGACCAAACATCCTTCCTATCTAACTTTATTAGTGGACTCACAAACGAGGATACTCTCCTTATTTTATGCTTAAATTCTTATTTATTTATTTATTTATTATTATAGCGGCGCATTAAGGAATATAAAATTGGAGCCCTTCGATGTGAGTGTTGTAGCTTTGATAGGAAACTGCTTGGACCCTCCACGAATTTAATTATTTATCAATTAAACTTACTTACTTTATTAATCTTATTCTTAATTTCCTAAGATTGTGGACAATTACATTATCTAAAATAATATAACTTTCACTATGCTAAGTAAGTAATCTTTGATATTAATACGAGAGTTGATGAGATTACTTTAACTTGAAGAAATATGTTATCTCCAAATCTCTTTAAGTATCTTAAATTTGGTACTTAATCCAACTAATTAAACAAACTTGTGAGTGTTAATTAATTTAAATGATACATTTTTTTTTAGTTATGCCGTATATTTTAACATAAAAAAATTTACAAAATTCAAAATACACTAAACATTGATTCTTATTTATTATTGAATACGATCACTTACTGACTTTATCTAATACATTTAAATTTTAAGTTAATGTTGTGTACGAGAATATTAATTGATTTGGATCAATTTAAATTATAAATATATTAAATAAAATTAATGACAGTAGAATTCAACTATAAATGAGTTATGATTCGAATCTTTAGTTATATCAAAAATTTTGCATGAGAACCTCTCCATACGTACATGTGTGTCATATTATTTTTATTTTTATAAAATATAAAAAACAAAAAACAAAAAGATTAAATAAGATTAATTTTAGTAATTTTTGAAAAAATTTCTAATTTTTGGGTAATGTTATACTATTCATACAGTATTTTAACTATAATATAATGTTATTTTTTTTCCTTAAAAAGTTATGCTTCTGTATATTATTAACACTCATTTTATTTTTGAAACAAAAAAGAAAATCCCCCATTTTCATAAGAATAACTCGAGTTACATTCCAAAATTGGAGTGTCATTCGTTAATTAGAGAAGAAATTAAGAAATGTCTTGTGTGGCTACAAATTGCAAGGAAAGGATAGGAAAGGAAAGAGTCAATACTTAAAACCCTAATTTGTTCCAAAATCAAAATCAAAATTGTCACACACACGTCCACTCATGTGACGTTCTGTGGTCTGAATTATGTTTTTCTCCACCCCCAAAACCAACCCACCTGCTCTTCCTCGGCAACCAAAGCTTTTAATTTTACTTGAGCCAAACCACAGTAAATCTATCTCTCTGTAAAAATTCTCTCTATGTAAATTTTTTTTTTTTTTTTTGGTTTTTACCAAGAAATACCCCATATTCTTCAGTAAGATAAAAAGATGGCCATGTTTAAGAGGCTAATTTTGTTTAGGCATGCAAAATTTGAGGCAAGTAATATTTATTTACTTCCTGAAGAACAATGGATAGCTCCCTGAGTTTAAGCTAAATAACAATTAAAAACATACTTTAATTATTTGCAACAAAAAGTTCCCAATGCTAGTTGTTATTTCTATAGGTGGGCCCGTACAATTATGTTGGTTTGGTTGGTAAAATTCAAGTTTATTCATATTTTTAACCGTGTTTAAATTTTAAAAAGTCTATCTCGACCTAACTCATGAATTCATTAAGTTGATATGGTATAATATTTAAACATTCTTAATTAATTATCAGTGTTTTGGATGTGGTTATTGTATTTTATGTCTTAAAACGTTAGCTCTCTCCTAAGCTAAGCTGCCTAAACCTGACTCCTGTTTTCATTGTATTCTTTTTTTTTTTTTTTTTTCCTGATGCATAATATCATGTTGCATAGTCAATTTGCTTGCCTTACCCTCGTAACTCTCTTGATTCCATCACTGTACAATACATTATTAGAAAATTTTTAAAACAATCTTATTTTATATTTATGACCAACTCTAATAAAATTTTACTAAAATAATCACTTTAGGTAATTCTATTCCTATAACCACTTTAAAATAAATAAAAAAAAGTTAATTTTTTTTCCCACAAGGGCAACATTTTGTGCCACATGAATGTAATATAAAAATCGTTTAAACAAATTTATAAAAACAATAATTTCTAAATTTAATTTAGACAATTTTATAGGTTAAAGATTTTAAATTTAATATAAAATTTATAAAAAAACTAAATTTAACTTGAAAATACAAATTCTAAAAAAATATCTAAATTTAATTTATAAATAATATAAAAATTATTTAAAAAAAATTCTAATTCTATCCTGTGTTAATTGTGCGAGAGCAAGTTTGTGCTCTCTTATCAATCATACGATGACAACATTGAATTTTTTAAATTTTTATATTTTTTGATGAATTTGTTTATGAATTGAATATAATTGATTTAATATTTTTAAATTTAATACAATAAAATTTGCATAAAAT